>JAJDMY020000495.1:0-59307 GCA_022345705.2 Sabuloglossum arenarium | reverse complement strand
TTCTAGCCCTAGTGACGAGAGTACTGTATTCGTCGTATCCTGGACCCTCTCTATATTTGAACATGCTTCTTGCACTCCCAGCCCTGGTGATGTGGGCACTCCATCCGCTATGTCTTGGATCCCCTCCATGTTTGAATGTGCTTGTTGCGCCTCCAGGCCTAATGACGTGGGTACTGCATCCGCCGTGTCCTGGACTTCCCCCAGATTACAATATGCTTCCTGCGCATTCAGTCCCGATGGCGAAGGCGCTGCACCCGCCATGTGCCGGACTCCCTCAATGTTTGAGTTTGCTACTACTCCTTCCAACAATTCATGGTGGTGACCAGCCGCCCTCGTAATCGCCTGTGCGAAATCCTGCGCATTCGGCTCCCCTGAATTCAACCCATCTTCCAGGACAAACCCCGGTTCTTTTGCTGGTGCAAGCCCCTCGTGACTTCCTGGCACAGATCCTTCAGATACTTGATCTTCAGCCAAAGACCCTCGCGCATCTAAATCGACGACGGTGACCACTACCCCTTCATCTATATCCATGGCATCTTCCGCTTCCTCCGGAGACGAGGTTCTTAGAGTTTCCTTCTCTGGACTAGGGGTTCCATCCGAATATCTCCACTCCCCGCTCTCTCTCCAGAATTTAGTCCTCTTCCTCCCCTTGCCCCCGATGAAACCATCCGCATCTGCAAATGGATCGTAGGAAGATGTGAAGAGCGACCCTGAAGAGAGCCGGGAGCGCTTTAGGAAAGCAGGCGAAGACCATTCATTCGATGGAACTGGCTCGGGTTCGGGGAGATTGGGAAGGTGCTGGGTGCTTGCAGGTGGTGGTTGCGGTGATGGAGATTGTGGGAGTGATACGGTTTGAACTTCTGGCTCCGGCGATGGCGTTACATGGTCGATGTCCAATACTACGCTTTGCTCCGATTCGCGATTGACCTAAACAGATAACAGATCGTCTTAGTTGGTGGATTTCTTCCGAACGCAGGTTTAAGTGATACCAACCTCCATCAACAGTTGCTCCGTAAACTTCAACTCCCAATCCACCCCCCTTCCAGACCTAGCAATCCCCCCTGCTTGAAGCCACTCTGCACCTTCTAAAACAAGATTAACGACATCGCCACTCTTGATGCCATGTCTCGCAACGGCTTTCGCCGCTGAACCGTGGAAGTGGACACGCACTTGTCCCCGATTACGCCGCAGTCGAAAGTCCGGTTCCGCGAGGAGAATAGAGATGCTGCGTTTGGAGGAGGAGTACGGCCATATCAAGGTCACGATCGCCTTGATCGACCGCGAAGATGGTGATGGTAGTAGAGGATTAAGTTGGGCTATCGGAAGAAGCGTAGTTGTGGTAAGACGTGAAAGCTGTGGAACAGGAGAAGACATTGCAGCGACCGATGGTGCTTGACCGTCGCGCAACGTCAATCAACGCAGAGCATGTGGTGGTGTTGCACCGCAATTGCGTTTATGCTATTCCCAAAGAAAGTGAAAGATGAATTACGCAGCAGAGGCGAAAGAGAGTGGAGGTGAGGTTAGGCGGCTGAGCGGGGAGATGAATGTTGGTTATATTTTAGAGCTAAGCAGGACACTTAAGTAAGAAGACAATGGCGCACTACAGGATAGGCAGCCTGGGAGCGGGCTCGGCAGTTGGCGTGTCCAGGGAGATTGAACTGATTTCATTATCGCTACCGTACATGCTCCCTCTTCCGATACCTACAATTCCATCTGTCGTCCTTCCTTCTACTTTTAGCATATCCACTCTCTCTCTGCTTGGGAAGTACTACGTACATGTAACTTACCTACTCCGTACTCGCCGCTTAGTCAGATCCAGACGCGGAGCGCGCGGTTCTTGCGGTTCTTGCGGGTCTTTGCTTGTGGTGTTGGCCCGGTTCAACGTGTTTCCGGATTAAAGGGTGTCTTCTTGCCTGTATGCTACCTGTGCCCTGACTCTGTTGCGGGCTCTTACTATCCTTTCACCCAATTCGCTCATGTTCACGCGCGCACAGGACAACAGACTGACGAAGCCCTCACGCTTAATTTCTTAATTTCTTAGTATCATGGACTCTTCATCCACCACCACAACAACCTACACCTGGGCTCTCCAACTGGTCGCCCTGGTGACTTCCGCATAATGACCACTCCTTCCAAACGAAAGCGTAAGGACACTTTGAGTTCAAACACTCCTTCGAAACGAACTAGCAGAGGCCGTGGTGAGAAAGTCGAGCCGTCACCCGCCCGACGCAAAAAAGTACAGCAACCCGCTCCAGATCCAGACCAATTGTGGACCGTCAGGGCCATCATTGCGGAGAAGGGAAATAAGTATCTAATCGATTGGGACGACGACCCAGTGACTGGAGAATCCTATGAGCCTACGTGGGTGAGTGACAACATGCATGTTTTCCCTTTGCATTTTTTTTTCTTTTTTTTCTATTCCAGTTCATTCGCGCTCGTATTCTTGCGCAGGGCTCTCCCGCTTGCCTGAACGCCTCTAATGACTCGTGCCTGAAGGAACCCAAGCGCAACGCCAACAAGGAAGCGATCGATCACTGGGAACAACAAAAGCTGCTGAAAGCGGCAGCGGCAACATCATCGACCAGTGCAGCCGAGTCGATCAACCCCAGAAAGCGGCAGAGGAAATCGGAGTCGGCATCTGCATCTGCATCGGCCACTAACATTGCTGCTGATGATCCCTCACTCAAAGAGCCGCCCTCTAAGCGAGCACGGCTCCAAGACAGTGTTGAGCGCGAGCGTGATCACCAGGACCGCGATCACCATAAACAGGATTCCCACTCTCCAGGCGCAAGCTCGAGACGCGCCGCATCTGAACCAGCTCCTGCCGAATCTCCACGACGCGAAGCCGAGCCAGCGGAATCGCTACCATCTTTTCCTCTACCAAACCTCCAGGACAAATCCGAGATTGAGGATAGCTACATACCAGAGGTGCTTCCCAACATATCTGCGGTACAGGTTCCAGTCCCACAGATCAACGATACTGATAAACCTAATTACGACCAATTCTCAAGTGCTTTCTTGTCTTCGCAGACGCAGCGATTGCTTGATTCTCCACGGAGCCAGGGTCCAATCCCGGCAGATAAAGAGAACCTCGTGCAGGTCTTTTACAGCTCGCAACCTGATCACTACAAGGCATTGCTGCCAGTGAATTTCGACCCCGCGCTGACTATACCCGACTCACAGAGTGTTGCGGAATCATATATTCAAACGCCGGTGCGAAGGAGCCCTAACGGCGGAGGACTCTATGCTACAGTGGAGGAGACCCAAAGCTTTGTCCCATCAACAAGTCCCTTGAATTCCGGGTCGGAGTCTGACTGTGTTCGGAGTCTCTCCGGCCTGGTTGATCCTGTACAGCAGTCAGAAAGCTCAGGAAATCCCGATAGCCTAGAAATATCACCGTCATTCAGTGAAACACTAACAGTGCCAGAGGAAGTCTCAAAAACAGCAACAGAGGGCAATCCAGAGCCATCTAGCTATCCCTACCTTCAGGAGAGCAGTGGATCTTCAAAACAAACAAGTGGTGGCAGCTCTCAACCCTCTATAGATAGTGTCACTCAATTGGAGCAAGAGAGGCCCGAGGAATATTCACAGCAGACAACTTACAGGAGCCTTATTTCCGCTGTAGATACCAACTTTCAAGATCAAGATCAGGATACAGACGGTGACGCAATCTCTGAAACGATCATTGGGAACAGCTTTTCCATACCCTCCAACGCACACATTACAGAGGACAGCTCTCTGAAAGAGGTCGTTCAGGAAGGACACGCCAATCAACAAACAGAGAGTGTTAGTGAAGATCATATTGCTGAGAAATCTAGTCTGGTTACCGATTCACGCGGTGGATCTCTTGTCTCGTCTTCTCTTGTCCAAAACGAAACTTCTCTACCAGTGGAAGCGTCTGAACCAGTGGAGACACCTCTGGCAGTGGAAGCACTTGAACTTTCTGAACTTTCTGAGTCAGTGGAATCTTTTCCGCCGGCGGGTCTTTCTCAGCCGGTTGAGCTTTCTGAGCTAGTAGAATCCTTTCCGCCAGAGGATTTTTCTCAGCGAGTTAGACCTTTTGAGCCTGTGGAATCTTTTACACAAGCGGAACTCTCTACATCAGTTGAGAATCCGAAACCAATTGAAACTTCTCGACCAACAGAAGCTCCTTCGCTAGTAGAAAACAACCAGCCAGCGGAAGCTCCTCAGCCAATTGGACCTTCGCAACCTGTGGAGATATCTCAACCTGTTGAACCTTCTGACCCAGCGGGGATATCTCATTTAGCATTAGATTTCCACCCAGCAGAATCCTCTCAGCCGGTGGAAGCGCCTCAAGCAGCAGAACTTTTTCAGCCAATCAAGCTTTCTCAACCAGTGCAAAACTCTCTATCAGTGGAAACGCCTCAGCCCATAGAATTTTCCGAACCGGCGGAACCATCTCATCTATCAGATGATCCCCTGCCTGTAGATACTCCCCAGCCAGCTAAATCTTTTCACCCTGTGGAAACGTCTCGCCCAGTCGATATTGTTCAGACAGTGGAAGTTTCCCCCGTTCTAGAAACGCATCAGCTAACAGAATCTTCTCAACTGGTCGAAACATATCATCCACATAAACATTCTCTGCCGGTAGAGGCGACTCAGCCAGCCGAAGCTTCCCAGCTCTTGGAACTGCCTCATCCCTTTGGAGCTGCTCCTGTGTTAAGACTTTCTCCGCTCTTGGATATCCCACTGCCAGCAGAAGCTTCTCAGCCATTGGAAGTATCTCCGCCAGCAGAAGCTTTATCTCATCCAGTTGAACCTGCTCAGCCAAAAGCTTCTCAGTCAGTAGAAAGTTTTCGGCCGGTAGAGATAAATTTGCCAGTGGAGACTACCCTGCGAGATCAGGCTTTTCAGCAAGCAGAATTCTCTCCATCAGCTGAATCACCTCAGTCATTGGAGACTTCTCGGCAGGTAGAGTCATCTCCGCAAGCTGAAGCATCTCAGTTATCGGAAACCTCTCGGCAGGTAGAATCTCCTCAGCCAGTTGAACCTTTTCAGCAGGTAGAATCGTCTCTATCAGCCGAAGTATTTCAACTATTGGAAAGTACTTCTGGGATTGTGGAATCTCCGCAGCCAATTGAGCCTTCTCAGCAGGTACAATCCTCCCCTCCAGCTGAAGCTTCTCAGTCAGTGAGATCTCCTCAGCCAGTTGAAACCTCTCAACAGCTACAATCGTCTCCGCCAGCCGAAGCGTCCCAGTCATTGGAAACTTCTCGTTCGATAGAATCTCCCCTACCTACTAAAGCTTCCCAGAACCTGGAACCCACAAGATTAGTGGAAGTTTCTCAACTGATAGAATCGTCCGAGCCGGTGGAAGCTTCTCCATTCCTGCCGATTGCCGAAAGCCTCTCTGGAATCCCACTGGATACTGATCCGGCAAGCGAGGAGGAGTCTGAGTACTATCAAGCAGCGCAGAAGGCTTCGCAGATTGGGCTAACCCTGCATCCGGCCTCAGAAGAACTTAATAGTGATCAAGATATTGGTTTCCAAACCCAGGTCCCTCTAACCCAAAGCACAGAAGCAGCGGGAAGACAGACGCAGAGCGAAGAACGTGTACTGCTCTCAAATCATCAAGTCGATACCCAAAGCGAACAATCGAATCCTGCCTCCATCTCCTCCGTTTATATCGAATCATATCGATTTAACAAGGATACTAGAGCAGATAGACCGCAGGTTCTTGCGGAGGAAATTAGTCAAGCAAACCAAAGCGAAAAACCAGCTACAGCTCCCATCTCACCAGTTGTTACCGAATCACATCGAACTGGAGAGGACCCTGAGGCGGATCAGCCAGAGAATTCTACAGCGGAATTGTGGCAAGCAGCGCAAGTTGTGCCTCCATTTGTGGAACCCATCTCCCAGATCCTATCTAACGACGACGACCACACTGCAAATTCGAACTCCAACGAGAGAGATACTGCAAAATCACCAGAACAATATAACACAGAACTATACCGGAACGAAGAAAGAAGCCAGCCATCTGATGCCGAGCAGGCCCCAGCTCTTGACTTAAGCCTTCAAATTCCATCGCCTCCAGTGCATGCACCACCCGAAGTGGAGCAATTCGCACAGGTTGTTCACCGCAAGAGCCCGCTCACCTCACCCAGTCTCGCGGAAGGACATATATCTACACCGGAGTATTCACAGAGCAACACCCATCTTTACTCAGATCAAGGCACGCGCAGTTCCTCACTTCCTCTACCACCTTCACAGCCTCTTAAAAGATTCAGTAGTTCCCCACCAGGCCAAACTTTACAATCACCGTTTGTCGAAAGCATGGCAGACGGGTCTCAGCAAATCAGTAGCCCTTCCGGGAGTTTAACTCTTCGTGATAAAATAGCTGCTGTTCGCGCCTCCGCTCATGCCAGGCGATTGGCGCTATCCCAGCAGGCAGTTATATCTCCTACGATCGTCCATGAAGTAAAAGATCAACCAGTCGAAGCTGTCCTAGCCTCGCCGCCATTCCACAACGAAATTGCTGTCCCTCCAAAGCCAAATGACTTTCCATTGCGAAAAGAACTAGCTGTTCAGGTTGCGAGTTCTATCGGGGCTGCGAATCTAGGCAAAATGGAGTTCGTTGTACCGTTACCTATGAATGCTAGAGTCAGGGATCAATACCAGCAAACAATCTACAATTGCCGCAAGGATATCGAGGCGTTCATGCGAGCAGAGAGCGATTCCAGCGAGGCACTTGTTGGACGTTTGAAGCAGATGCTCGACAAAGCCGGCAAAATCGCTCTTCATCCAGATCTCGACAATAACAGCACTCTTTCACTGGAGGGAATTCCCGAAGAGGACGAAGCTAAATGGTCGGAAAACTGCAGTGCAAAATTTTTGTTCTTGCACCATTTTCTAGAGGCAATACGTCTTCAGAAAATACATGTTACTATCTTGGCTAAAAGCAAACGATTGCTAGATATTCTGGAGCACTCTCTCAAGGCAAATCAATTCAAGTTTGATCGTCCAGATCGTCCAGACAACAGCCGCGAAGAATTAATTTTTAGATTTCCCGGTCAATTGACTGTCACGCTTCAAGAAACTGGCGAAAACGGAGCAATATACGTGCCGTCCAATGCCCACCTCGTCATAGCATTTGATAGAACTTTCAGTGCGCACGATAGTCATGTGGAGATCATGAGAACCCATGCGTACATTGCCGGAAGGAAATGTCCTGTCTTCCACCTACTTGTCCAAAACTCTGTTGAGCACGTGGATATATGCATACCACCCACACTGGGCAGAGGCCAAAGACTACAGGCTATGGTCTACTGTGTCGCACAAATTAGGCACGACGTCGGTGTGTTGCCTTCGGGGTATCCTGACCCCACCTCTGCAGCAAGTCAGCTAGCAACATGGCTTATTGCGGGAGGACAGGAGGGGCAATGGCCGTTGTTACCTATAGGAAACATACGGGGCATTGAAATCCTCTCAGACTCGCAGACTTCAGATCAACAGCAGACGTTCGTGAGTACCAGTGAGCCTCCGGACAATATTGATGATGTCCAAAATGCTCAAAAGCGACCTTTGGTATGACTTCATTCCTGTTTCTCAAAATTAAGGTTTCTTACATTTCCCACAGGCAGACGAGAGCAGTTCCTATCTAGGGCCGCAGAAAAAGCTCAGGCCTGAAACTTCTCCAGTTCAAAATATCATTTCGGACGATCCTGAAGTATCACGTATTAGCGACTCCATCGCCCATCAGTCTGAACCATCCGATCTAATTTCTGTAACCGTTGACGATGACAAGAGCAATGACACAGAGCTCTCGGATGAAACAAATTCGAGCTTTGATGCGGTTACGAAAGTTGGCGAACCGGCGCCACAGGTCAGTATCCTCCCCTCCCCGGAAGGCAGGGCACTGATTTTCTCTAGCCACCACAGCCACAAGGCTCAAAACTCCAGCAACGTATAGGATGGGAGCCTGGGCCAGGACACGAAGGACAAAGAGTTGAGAAACGTCTCCAGGAATATATCGAAGCCTATAGTGAACTGCAAACTGAATATGAAGACCGAGATCAGGAGCTGCGGAGTCTTCGAGCTGAACATGACAACGCTTTAACTGAAATCAGGCAGAGTCTGACACGGAGAGACCAAATGGCAGCCGAGATTCTAAAATTGAAAGAGGGGCGCGCGGGTATTGAACTCGAGCTTCAGCAGGCTAAAGCAGCTCTATTGGTTTCAACTAACCCGAATGTCACCGACTTGACAAAGGCTCTGGAACAGGTTAAAACCGAGTCTGCAGAAAGGCGACGCCTGGAGCAAAAGGTCGAATCTATGACCCGTGAACTTGATTTCTTCAGAGCTCAGTATCAAGAAGCGTCCAGTAGGGTCGCAGAGGCAGTCGCAGAAGCAGACATGATGAGAGACGAGATTGAGATCTTAAAGAGAAAGGCGAGTGGTGAAGCGTTGAAACTGCGTCAATTGGCTGTTGCTTCTGAGAGTGAGAGACATATCCGGAGAATTTCTGAGTTGGAGGCTACACTGGAGGAGAGGAATGAGCATATACGTCGGAGGGAAGAGGAGATAAAGGTGCAGGCGAGAGGAGGGAAAATCGCTCCTGCAATAAGAGCAGGCAGCACCCCTAGGAGCCCAAAGACATTTTCGAGGGCAGGAAGTCCTAACCTCCCTTCCGGAAATGCTCCGACTGCGGTCGTCACCACTGTTGTTGCTCAAAGCACCAGCTTTGGAAATGGTTCTGGCTTCGCGTCAGTCGGGAGAGGCGGGCATCCACTGCGGCAGTCTGGGTATCCTCTGATGGAGTGAGATCTCAATTTCGCTCTACTTTTTTACACGGTTCCTTAAATGATATGATACGGCGGATAAGGTGTGACATGCTTTCTAGGGCTTTTGCAGGATTTGCATCTTTAGAATAAGGGGTGGGCTTTGCTCGATTTGCGAAACGCTGACCATTGCTCCTCTTTCTGCGATCACAGCGAACATCTCTAGAACGTGGCGTTTTAATACCGAGAAAGTGGCATAAGAGCATAGCTATTTCTGAGAATAGAAAAATAAGCTTAATGCACTTTGAATGATTGATTACCGCGCTAGTAGTAGATGTAAAGGTCGAGGCTGGCACCGCCCCTTTATAGAATCCGTCTTGAACCAAACGCTCCGTTTCTTTCCGTAAGTATATACATCAGCATTCAAGCATTACACGAAAACCCTTACACCATAGCTACCATCTTCACACCGCTCATTATCTCATTATCCTTAAACCACCTTTCCACAACATATCTCCATCTGCCCTACCTAGGGATTCTCAACAACCAATAACAATTTTTTTTTTTTTTTACTTCCTGGCCACCTATCCAGGGAAGTCCAGTCCTCAAAGCGATCTATTTTGTCAATCATGATCTTTTCTTTTCTCTTCTTCTTCTTTTCCCTTGACTAAATTACAAGAACTATAAGGATTGGGATTTTGGGGGGGGTTAATAGTGATGGAATGGAATGGGGTTTGCGTGATGTGATTTGGGTTGGTTGATATAATATATTGGTTTTTTTTTTTACTAAGGAGTACAACAACAAGGAATTAGGATGGGACTGGAGATGTGTCTCCATGGTCTTGTGTTTCTTGAGACCATCATTCTTGGCTGTCTGTCATCCTCCGTGGTCTCATTCCTCATACAGCATTGAATGATCTTGTTCATGGATTCACGTTCCTCGATCCCTGGCAGTGTCTCCATCACACCCATAAGAGATCCGTGCCCTATCAATCGTTACCCTCGATAAAGGTTATACCACTGCTCCTACATCGAAGAGTGAGGAGATCCACCCTGACTGCTGTGTCGAGGCTGGCTACTTCCATCCATGCTAAACCCCTCCAGGCTATATCGAGGCTCGCGATATCCGTCTACGCCAAATTCCTTCACGCTGAATCGAGGCTTGCCGCTTTCGCCCACGTCAGACCCATCCTGGCCGTATCTCAACTCCATGCCAAAGGTGCTAGGGTGGGAAAACGCCCCTGGGGTAAATTCTGGGCCAAATAGGTCCAGGTCGGAGGGGTTAGTTGGCCCTCCGACGGAATTGGCCCCTTCCTCGGAATTGAGAAGTACATTTGCAGGTTTCCCAAGGGTTCTCTCGATGAAATTTTCCAGCTGCCGAACCCTGTCCCGCTCATTCTTAACATAATTATCCCTTAGAGCATTAATCGACTGTTGAGCGTCCAGGACAATTCCATACGACCTGCGTAGAGAACCACACATGGCGCTTCCTTGTTCTAGAGCTTGTCGCTTCAAAATGGGGTCCCTGATGCCTCGTGCAAAAGCATTCGTGATCGATGTTAACAGGTAGGCTTCAGGCTTGCTGAGAGGCCGTTGTGGCGTTGACGTTGGAGGGTTCTCGTGGGGATGCTCGCGGGTCCCTGATAGACGCAACGATGTCTCTGCACGGCGGTAGAACGCGTAGAGCGATTCGTTATGTTTCTGTTTGAGGCTAGCGTATTCGTTGAAAAGGGGGTCTGTCTGAGGGTAAAGGTTACCAGGGAACTGTTCGATGAGCCGGAACCGGACTTCGTCTGCTTGCTCTTGCGTAGCGGAGTTTCGGTTCATGATGATGGCTTTTATCTTCGGATTGTTGTCCATCCATATAGCTGCGTCCCCTTCGAGAAGCATGTTGAGCACACGGAGATATGTCGAGGGTGCTATCTCCCCTGTAGTTCTGTCGCAGAACACATCAAGTTCGTAGTCTAGACGGTCAAGCCATCTCTCCGCGCCAGTCGAGCCGTCAAACTTGCCACAGACCTTGAACCTGGGCCTCAGGACGCAGCTATCCCCGGTGATACAGTCGGTACTCCCACCATCACACATGGGTAATCCTCTTCCAAACATTCTGAGATAGACACGATGCTCCTCGGTATAGATATATCCCCGGTCTTCGTTCGAAGCTTTGAAACGACCGAGTGAGAAGGAAATATAATAACAAGCAATGGAAAGGATGTTTAAACAGAGAAAACAGTAGAGTGGGATTAAAATAAACCGACTCAGTACGTTTCCATGCGTGGGAAACAGAGTCGTATAAAATGGGCTGCTGGTAACTTGTCTGGCTAAGCGCACCATGAGAGTTAGGAAGGCATGACAGACAAAAATTGAAGTAGGAAGGTCATTTGCTTCTGGATGATCTTAAGTTCAAGCCCCGACTAGCTCCAGCTAGACCTTTGCCCTTCCATCCTCCATTGTGCCAATTGATCTTTTGGGCCTTGAAGAAGGGCCCAACAGTCTTATAAGATACATAGAGCGAGAATGCTCTTGTAAGTGAAGAAAAGGCCGATAACGCTGGATTTGGGCAATCCGGCAACTGGTTTATACTTTGAAGCAACAAGGCGTATGCAGATAGTTAGTCAGCATGACCTAATGGACGTCCAGCCACCATCTATTATCTCCATCTCCCATCCTCCATCTCTAACATTTTTCTCTTTTCTCTTTCTTTCCTCATTCCTAACAACGAACGACAATCCCTAGCCCCTCCTCACCGATGTGGAGGTGAAGACTTATTGGAACGAGCATTGGGAACCCGCAGTCAACGAACACTGACCAATTTCTCGAGATTTTCAACCTGGCTTAGTGTGGAAGCTGTTGAAGCTGTTTATTGAGATCTGAAGATGAATACCGTAAGTTACAAGAATCATGCTGTTTTGTCTGCGGCTTTTAACAGAAGTCTAGATAAGATCCTTCTGGTATGTCCGGGTCACAAAAAACTATCCCGAAATGTAACTCACGATCCTAGGTACGGATGGGGTACTCTAATCGTCGGTATGTCGCCGTCTTCTCCCCTCAATTCAAATATCCCTCCCTTCTCATGACGTTGTTTTCAGCCGGCGGCGGCGCCTACTACTTCGCCAAACGCTCCATAAACACCGACCGACAAGAGCGCTACGAAAAAGAACAACAACGTCAGCGCGCCCTCGCCTCCCTGGAATACAGCAATAGTGGTGCCTCACGACATAGCGCAAGTCAAGCACGCGAGGATGTAGCGGGAAGTCAGAGCCAGGAGAAGACGAGTGATCTACAGACGAGACATGCGCCGGAGAACGAGCAGCGGAGGGTGGTGGAGAAGAGTAAATATGAGGCAAGTGAGCCGTTGCGAAGTAGGAAGGGGGATCGGTTTACTTAGTGGGGTTTGAGGGAGCGAGAAGGTGAGGTGGGATTCTGAACAGACGACAGAAGGGGGGGAAAAGGTGATATGGAGATTTTCTGTAAAAACAAGGAGATTCATGTAGAATAGCTAGGGAACACGTTGATTAACGATAGTCATATCTCTACTCACGCAGTCATGAGATCGAAAACGATCTTGACTCAACCACTGATCGCACGTACGTTTTGCCTTTCAGCAAATATTGTCGCTGATCCTCTCTATCATTTTCTCACACCATTAATAATTCCCTCTCCATCGATAACTAACTGCACATCCGTATCAACCACGCAGATAAAATAAAATAAAAATACCCATTCATTGGAAGGGGGATCTATCTCCTCCCCCCGTTGTTTTCCCATGCTGCAGGAATAAAGAAACGAGTAGATATTTCGAACCGGCACGTTTTTCGTCCGTCTTTCTTGTCTGCTATTCTCTTGCAGACGAGGGGGTCAAGAAACGAAATGCAGAAAACGTGGGGGGGGGGAGAGGATCGTCAGATCGGCGCCACCGCGGGTGAAGGGCTGAGTGGGTGAGAGTGAGAGAAAGATCGTCGTATCATAAAAAACCAGTGGGGGCTGGTTGCTTGAGATCGGACATCTGGCTATGAGATCGTGGCTTTCTTGACTCCGAGCTCCCCGGCGACATGTAAGAAGTTGTGAGAAACGAACAACTGTTCCCCCTCCCCGTCCTCTCCTCCCAGAAAACCGAGAAACGAAAATCGCGGGAATGGCAACGATGATAGTTATCTATGACGCCAGAATTCTATTTCGTACATAACTTTTTGATGTATGTCCGAATTCTACGGGAGAAGAAAAAAGGGAAAAAAAACTTAGCTTTCCGCGGTACACCTGTATGTACGACGATTATGTAGCTCGTTCAGTCTTAAGATAGTGATATAGAAAGATGATGAACGGGATCGTTACGTGCCCGTAGAAAGTTAGAATGCCCGCTTACTTGCTTGGAAAATGTGAGAGAAGAGGAGGGGAAATAATCATGCTTGTAACCTATCCTATTCCTCGCCATATCCATCCCAGAAATTCGTCATGAGGTCAACCAACCCTCAAAAGACCCAACTCATTAGGAAACCACCAACTTGCGTAAGCGAACCCGTGTCATACCACCTCTACAAGACGGGAAAAGGAAAGGAAGCAACGTAATGTAGACACCATAATCCAATACCAATTCGAAGAATTTGTTGTATGGTGATTATCACGAGTGGCGAGAATCCACAGTTCCGACGACGTTTCCCAGGGGACTTATATGTCTTGCCTGCACATGAAACGTCTGCTCTGGAAAGGCTTCGCGCCGGGCATTGCGGCAGGCGATGTCCATCTGCTGTTGTGTGTGTCGGAGCATGAAGCTATATGTTGCTCAATTCGTGGTCAGTGAAAGAATTGGATTGTTGGGTGGGAATTGAGAGATGGATGAAATGGTGGTATAAATTACAATACATGAGACGATAATAGTGGAACAGTAGTAATTGGCGGTCTGGAAATTGAATTCACGGGAAACCTACCGCGTGTACTCGCTCATAGCTTCCACCGGATCTTTCATCTCATACCACGCCGCCGTCGTTTGACTTTGAAATAGACCTCCCGTGTGCAACGTTGAGACATTCGCTATATTGCCATTGATGCACGCTGCGGAGGACGAAGCAGCGACAGGCAGAGACGCCATTTTATTTAAAACAATTATTTTCTCCTCTTCTGTTTGTTTGTTTCGAGGGAGTGGAGATTGGAGATGTTGCTGCGTATGTGTGGATGTATGAAAGCAATTGACGTTGTTCGTGTACGGTTGGTGGATGGAGGGAGGGAGGGAAGAAGCAATCAAGAGACAATTGGTGGATTGATCGTCTGCTTCCTCTCCCCAGGATAGAAGTGGAGACAGGACAATGATGTTGCCTTCTTCCCCGGACAGGTTCGTTAAGAAGATATGTAGAAAGAAGTATGTAGTAGGATAAATACGTATCGTAGGAGTTTCCCTTCAGTTCAAGCAACGTCCGCAGCAGAAAGGAGCACCATCCGCAAACTCCCTTCTTATTCCTCGCGAAAACAAAAACAGAAAAACAAAGGAAAATGCCCTCCGCAACATCACCTCGCCATCCGCTGACATCATCCCCTGACGCCGATCCCACACATCCTTCCCGCAGACGGCAAGCACCCACAACCCCAACTCCTTGGTGCGAATCTGTGTTTTGGCGGTCGGATCGGTGGATCGGGTGAGGATTGGGTGAGAATTGCGTGGTGGTGAGTGGATGGACGGAGAAACAGAAGGGGAGAGGAAAGAGAAGCCGGTGGGACTTCCCATTGGGTGAGAAAGACGAAAAATAAATGGCTATTGCCTCGCGGACGTCACTATGAGGAGGACGGTACTCCTACCGTGTTCTACGTGCCTACTGGAGGTATGTACTTTTCTCATCAAAATACCAAGACAGAATGATCTTCCCGGAGACAGTATCAACCGGGTATATGTAATTGGCGCAATTCAACGTCAACGTTGCTGTCTTCTACTTGGCGGACGAACCCGGTTTGCTTTTGAAAGACCCCATGCAGAACTCCGAATTACCGAATTATTATGTACATACAGCGAATTGCGTCCAGTCCAAAAGGGGGGAAACAACAATCCCTATTCAACCGACCGACCGTGTGGAGAGATATTCACACATATCCTGGGGTAAAAAATAGCATCGTTAGCCCCACAAAAACCAAAATAATAAATAAATTAATTCCTTAGAGCGAAACTCACCTTTCCTCGCCCCCTGGAAGAAGAACCTCACGATAAAAACCTGCAACGCCGCCATCGTGACCATCATCAAACTCTCAACGACTGAAAAATTAAAGATCCTCGCCTCCGTGCTCCGCACCGTGCTGAAATTCCGATTCTCCCTTGTCCGGAAATACTTCTGGAACCGAGAGATCGTCGATAGGGCCCCAGATAGCTTGAAGATCGACTCCTCGAGCGCGGATGTTTGCTCCGGAGAAGTACCTTGCTTGGATGGTAGTTGCGCTTGGGGCTCGTTTTCCACCTAGAAAATGGTATGTTAGTTTTGTTTAGGAAATGTAAGGACGTTCACTGGAAGGGGAGTTGATCAAACGTACGGCGATTTCAAAATCCACCATCTTGTCGGCGAAAGTACTCATTTCATTGTCGAAGCAAAAGCGGTAGTTGCCAACTTCATTGGCAGTGAAGACAAAATCTCCTCCACGCTCTTTAGATCCATCGAGGACTATATTCCCAGAAGGTGCTGTCACGGCATAATCCACGTCGAACGAACCACCTGATTGCACCTAACCCAATCGGCGACAACAGTAACCATTAGTCTACATGCATCACTTCGCAGAAAGGCGAGGCGGGCCGTTCTGCTTACTGCGAAGTAAAAGGCTACTTTAGCACCCCTGTTGTCGACTGCTGCGAAGAAGCAGGATTTCTCGTTTGGACTGAGCTTGTATGTCAGAGCCGTGGCTGTTACTATTGACAACAGACAGGCGAGAAGCCCGCAGACTTGAACATGTGCGCGCATGATGAGGAGAGCGAATTAGAGGGAATCGACGGGCCTTTCGTATAGATGAAGATGTACCAGATATCGACCGTGTCGGTGGTGGTTGGGGCGTTGCGGCTCTGGATTGAAAACTGACAGATGTCACAAAAGCTCATAAGGGGGAGCACGCGAAAGCCACTTAAGAAAATGTCTTGGCAGCCGACCGTTGATTAGACGTGCTGGATATTCCCAATCAGAAAGGCATCAAAGAAGCACGGTTATAATTGCTGTATTTCTGTTTCTCTAGAGGTTGACAAGGCTGTCCGCTATCCATGTACAAAGCCTCTATTCGGCTTGTAATGCTAACACAGTATAGTTTTCAACTCCGCAAAAGTCACTGCCCGGCCAAGAGCTGCAATCATGATAGCCACTACCGAATGAAAATTGAATCCCCCCGACTCCAAAACCCACGCGACCTATCAGCATGATCCAAGCCAAGTAAGTCATCAAATTCGGATGCCGCTTTATAGAGAATATCATCTTTCATGTTGTCAGCTCATCCAGGTCGTCCGGTCAGCAGAGGGGTCCATACCATCTGTTAAGTAAACTGGTCTGGAATAAGAAATTCTCTGTACCACCGCAAACTTGATCTTTTCAAATTGCTTCCCCTTGATGCCCGTTCGTTCTGCTAATCTTGCCTTTGTATCTGAAAATTTCTCTTCCTAATCACTGTTAGCGCCACCTACGCTCAAGCTCTCTTTTCAAAGAGATTAGCACGTACAGGTTTCACCAGAAATTTGAACGGCGTTCCATGCGGCTTGTTTGGCTCTTTCTGGAAGTGGAAGGCGTTGATGAACTTATCGCCCTCTTCAAATTTCAGTTCCTCTTCTGGAATCTTCTCTGCGTAAAGTTGGACATATTCGTTAATGCCGACAACGCTGTGGTCTAGGGCCAGTTCCTTATAGATTTTGCCCCCGTGTGCTTCAAAAATTCTCACATGCCGGATCGTGGCGTCGTCAATGTTAGCTTTCTTTTGCAGAATTTGAAGGACGTCTGCTATGATGCCGTTTTTTGCGACCAGGATATCAAATGTTTCCTGAGATAATTAGCGTAGTCCCTAGGTCGGGAGAATGAACGGCCAAATTTACCTCCTTAGTGATTCCTTCGCTGAGCCAGATGATCTTCAGATTTTTCTTTGTTTCCAGCTCGCTCAAACTCAACTCGAGAACCTCAAAGTACAGCTGGTTGGAGATCTGGGTGCTGTATGTATTGAACTGGTGGGACAGAATCTGGGCAAGATTATGGCTTAAATTCCGCTTCACCTGCATCTTCGGATTCATATTGTTAGGATTGACTGTTGTGAAACGGATATGCGTTGGATCGACTCCGAGGTGCTCCCCAACCCTGGAAGAAAACTGATCGTAGGTCATCTTTTTGCTGAGTTCAAGGCTAAAACTCTGATCCTCATCGGACTTTACGGCCTTCGGGCTGAATTTGACGGTTATCCGATTCAATAGGTGATCGTAAATTTCTCGCGCGTCGGTGTATCTGCCGGCTAGCGTCAAAGCGCTAGATCTATGTTCAGACGGCGTTAGCCAGAGGTCTCTAGTAAGCAAGGATGGAATACACTAACTCTTCTCCTCTAAGGGCTTTTTGAAAACATATAATATCGCCATCTTGTATCTCAGCCTGATTTAGCGATTGCTTGTGCTTTAGTGGTTCAATCATGGCTGGTTTGATCTCCTGTATGACAGTCAGAGCGGTTCTTTTTCACGCATCAGATGTACTAACCTCATAGAGCTTCAAGGGAACGCCTGGACCCCAGTTCATGAGTTGCAGTATGGGCGGAGCAAGTTCTGGAACCTTGTCATGCTTTCGCATGTATATGTAGCCAATTCCTTTCAAGGTCTGCGCTTCTGCATCGAAGTACTTGAGAAAGATAAGGATTTGCGAGTTGTTGTTTATCTGGTGCTGGATGTCTGGCCAAATCGGTTTCCCTCCTTCGAACTTCTTGGCAACTTCGACCCATATGCGGAACTCATGGCCTTTGGTCCCGAATTTCGCGTGAGCATCTTCAATAGTCATGAGGGGATCCACTAATGGTTGGTCAGGCCGCACAGTCTTGTTCTGCCGGTTGACCATAACCCATAGCCGTAAGTGGTCTGCCTCCTTACCAATATCCCCTGCGATTTTTTTCGTCAATTCTCCGATAGTCATTGTTCGGAGCGTCCGGTAAGACCTGGGAGCAGCTGGATCCTGGGCTGGATCGGCATCCCACACAGTTAAATCGAAACCTTGATAAGCCCTGAAGTTATCTTCAGTTATGACTTTTACTGGAAGGTATAGATGTGCTTCTTCGCGTTCCTTTCGTTTCTGCTCTCGACATGCCCGTTCTTCGTCTAATTTTCTCTCTAATAACTAGTCAGTTAAGTTCTGGACCTATGAAACACGATTACTACTTACGGAGGTGCGGGGGTGTATCATCTTTTGTGACCTCTGGCAAAATACTATCGAGTCTAGTTTTTCGAAGATAAACCAACATGTAAGCACTCATTGACCGCTTAGTCGATACTGTCCGTGTATAAGGATTTCGGACTCCCTGGAGCGTATGTCCATTGGGCATGCTGTAATCCCCCCCGAAGTTCTCCTCCAGGACCTCTTTCATCGTTGCTCGTGTTACTCGATCGTCATCAAATTTGTAGAACAGCCCATCCTTTGTCGGCTTCAGAAATGCATAATAGTGACCGGCATTGAAATCTCCGCTGTGAACAAGGACGCCATGCAATTGGTAGATGTAGAGTTCTGACTTGTCTGCATCCTCCGACAGATATGGCGTTGCATCGAAAATCTCGGGAAACTCGTAACGGTCGTTGACCTTCATCATCGCATCTCTATTGACATCATACTCGAAGCGTTTCAGCTGAAGGTGAAGAACCTGCGGGAAGCTTTCGAAAATGACCCCCTTCTTCGCATCTTGAAGGCCATAACCCTCCGCGAAGTATTTGTTCTCGCCATCCATCGTTTCAACTTGGATATAATCCCTGAAGCTCTCATCCAGGTTCTTGTTGCCGCTTACATTGAGCTGGATATCCCAAAAGTCCTCAACCCTTGATGATTCGTAGGCGACGTTTATGCAAGAAACGTACGTCTTCGTCTTTCCGACAAAGAGTTTTGCCAATGCATTTTCCGCGTCAGTGCCCTTCATCTTTTCCTCCATCCTCTCCATGAGCTTTCGAGAGAGCTCTTGCACATCTTGTTGCTCAAAGATGTGTTTCGTCTCCCAGCCAAACGATCGCGTCAACTCACTTGTCGAGACTGCATCATTGCTGGTCTGAAGCTGATAGAATAATCTCTGCAGCGTGTATGCGCTATTGGAGTGCGTCTCTTCGTTTTCAGTGGGTATTTGGTAAATGGCCTAGTGCGCGTCAGCATTAACAACTCAGAGTCTAATTCGAAATAAGTAAAACCGTATTTACCTTCCGGAAGGCGTTAGTGAAATAAAGGGACTGCAGGAGGGAATTAAGGTAACACGTTGCGCCCTGGTTCTTTAGTCCTACATAGCCGGTAACCTTCTTGGAATCATAACTAGGGTCACAGGTAGTCAGGGCAGTCCACTATGTTGGGGTGAGCCATACTGGTTAAAAGAGAGACATACTTTATAAAATTGTGCCAGAGGACGCCAGTGGGATCCTTGACAATACGAATGTAGGCAGACATATTGACGGCATCACTCTCTACCATCGGCCTGCTTTTGTTTTCCCACGGACCTTGAAATAACTTTCGAATCTCGGCGAATCTGGTAAAACCCCAGTCTCCCTCATCCGCAGTGAATCGATGATTAGCCACTGTGAAAGTAAGGTCAGAGAAGTCCAATCCGTCACGCAGCTTAGGAATTACAGCAGGCAGGAAGGTGTCTCCATGGGGATCTTACCATGGTGGGTATAGATAGACGGATCGTTTGGGTTCCATAACACCAAGGCGAACTGTACACACGCATACCAATCCTCAGATGGCTTCTCTTCTCCAAACCCCTGCTCCAAATAGAAGGAAGCGTGTTCAACATTGTTCCCAAAGGGAAAGAATAGAATCCTCCTGTAAGTCACATCATCAGCAAATGTCAAATGCACTCTTTGAGGGCGATGATATACCAGGGATAGCCACCACACATCATGATCGGCCCATGCTCTTTCCTCTGCAGAGTCCGCCAGTCTTCTATGTGCCATGTGAAGACCGTTTCTGCCTCAGTCTCTAGGTCGGGATTTGGTGGTAGGACGAGCGCTTTCATAGCCTCATCTATGCAGGGACTTGATGTCAGCTACTGCAACCCCATAAGCCTTAAACAGCAAGGGATATATCTGACGCACAGTCATCTGCAAGAGGCTCATGTTCCTCAAGTATATCCTCGTCAAGTTGTTGTGGGCCAATGATGGCAACATCTTGGTGGTCTGCCATTTGGTCGCTGAAGTCCTCTGGATCAACAAGCATGTCAGGGCCGGCAAGCTATGAGATATCCAAGCGCAAGTTAGAACGATGGACCCAGAGAATACGACGGAACGCTTAAGTCCTTAAGAATGGTGAAGCTTACAGCGTCCATAACAATGATGAAAGAAAGCGGTAGTGAACTACGGATTAAAGTATTGTGGGTGTTCAAAGAAAAAAGTATGATCGCAAGCGATTGAAGCGTTTGCTCGCGATTTCAAAGCTCTGCACTGCTCAGAACTCTGCGTGACCAGAGCCGTGTAGAATAGTTGGGTGGCAGGACGATGAGCGGAGCTCTCCTTCGGCCAGAGGGAGTTCTTTCTGTTGAAGGAGAGATGAACAGACGTGTGCTAAAGCTGTTTGAGAGCTGCCAGAAAAGGAGCGGGCGCAATAATTGATCAAGACGTCCAGGGCAGAAATCTCAGAGAGCGGAAGGTTGTGTGATGAGCTGCGACGTTCACACAAATTCACGGCACGCGGCTGAACATGGCCGATGTTCGAGTGAATGAATTACGCAGTACGGAGAACGCACCATGAACTCTCGGTTGGGGAAATGCCCAATCAGTGAATTTTCCAGGAGTAAATCCCACAAGGGAAACAAATACCTGGCACAATACCTAACGCCGTCGGCTCAAACAAAAGAAACAACATTCTCTGCCCGTATGCCTGCCTTACCATTCAATCGCGCGCCTGCACGCAGTACCTCTCATCTACCCAGAAGATAGCTACACGTACAGAGAGAGCCAGAAATAATTCCTGCAGTGTTCGCTGCAAGATTATAGACGTTGCGGCAGCGTATCGTGATTGCGGGGCAAGCCGATAGCCGCTGCTCGGAGCTTCCATGTATCTTTGATATTTTGTGTACGAGAGAACTTTGCAATCCGCATGACACACAATTCACAACAGAAGAAATCATAAAGAAACGGCAGGCAAGGCACAAGGCAAACCTAGCAGTCTACTCCTTCGATACTTCAATCGCCCTCTCGCCCTCTCGCCCTCTCGCTCTCTCGTCACATAACATTGCTGCGCATGGAACCGCCATTATGCTTAATTGCAGCTCCAGAGGTGTTACACAAGCTTTCCGGCTGAATAGACGTCCAGCTGTCGCCTTCATACTTCTCGGCCCTCAGCAACGGCGAGCAACCGCACAGACAAACAGCATAAGCAGCAGCAGCGCCAATTCTATTTCCAATCCCAATCCAACTTCCCATCCCAGTCAGATTCCTTGTCCCCCGCCATGGAGGCCCGTATCGGTGCTGGATGAGTACGTGATACTTGTTTGCGACGCTTTTCGCAATGACAACAGCTGATACGTCCCATGCCCGCAGTTATTGCCAGCGAGAAGCAAAGCCTATTAGCTTACGCCAGCTTACTTTCTTTGGCCGTACTTTGACAGAAAGTCGGCTCATTAGCTCTGCCAACTATGTTCGTACGGAGCTGCCCACAAGGTGAGTCTCTTGCATTAGACATGGCCCGAAGGATCGAGCTCACACACTACCTGCCAGATTGGCACACCGTATTCGCGACATGCAAACACTGCCCTATGTAGTTGTGACCAATCCTCACATGTCGCACGTGTACGAATTATACTACAAGGCGTTTGAAACTCTACGACGGGTGCCAGAGATCAAGACTGTTGAGGACAATGATAAGTACTGCAAGGTCATCAGTCAGGTCCTACAAGAACACTTGACGGTGATCCCGAGGCTAGCCATGGGTGTACTCGAGTGTCGGGATCTGATGAAGCCTGAAGATATAGACAAGTTCATGAACACGCTTCTTCGAGCTGTAGGGCCCTCTACGCATACACGTTGAATGGAGCTATCACTAATCCAAGATAACTAACAGAGAATTTCCCGTCGCGTTATCGCAGAACAGCACCTTGCTCTTACAGAGACATTCAATTCTCCATGGCACTTCGCCGACGCCAAACTACCACCAGATGCCGATTTTATCGGCGAGGTTTTCCTACGCTGTAGCGCTCGCGAAGTCATCCAACGGTGTGGCAAACTGTGCCAGGACATGGCCAGAGAAGCGTATGGTGCTGATGCTCCTATCCCGGAAATTGTCCTGGAAGGGCACCTGGATGCAACGTTTCCTTATATTCTGAGCCATTTGGAGTACATCGTAGGGGAGCTACTGCGAAATTCTATTCAAGCGGAGGTGGAGAGATATAGGGACCTCACCGACCCCCCACCCCCTATCGAAGTTTTGATATGCGAAGCTCCGCAGCACGTCATTATCCGAATCTCTGACCAAGGCGGAGGGGTTCCACGGGACCTCCTTCCACATTTATGGTCCTTCAGCAAAGGCCCGCGGCGAAAGACTCGCTTGAGAAATCTTCACCAAGTACCAAAAATGGCAGCAACGATCCAAGAACTTAAATTTGAAGAGAGTGGTGATCTAGGATCCAAATCTTCTAGTTCTGCGGCAGCTACAGATCCACACCACAAGCACAACAAGGGGTCCCATTCACACAAGAGTTCTCTCCCGAAGCCCCGCGAAAGCTCACTAAGCTCCCTCACCAGTCGGCCGCCGAATCTACGGCTCGGAATCGGGTTACCCATGAGTAGGGTTTATGCAGAGTACTGGGCAGGCAGTCTAGAGCTGCATAGCTTAGAGGGCTATGGCGTCGATGCATTTCTGCAGATCTCGAAGCTCGGGAATAAAAGTGAACAGTTGACTACGCGCGCGAGCTTGGATGCTGTATAGAAGTCGATTTTTTTTTTCGGGCAGGTTTGATTGAAAATATTTTCACGTGTTTCTTATGGAAAGGGCGTCTTCCTTTCTTTGGAGCAGAATGGGTGGCATTTTATAGAGCGATATCCATATTTTCTGTTCTGTATTTTCTTGCTTGGTATGATCCTTGATCCTTAAAGTTTGCTTTCTGGTAAAACCCTTTTTTGTAGCTACGGGAATTTATGAAAACATTTCGGAGGTTCTACCTCCACGCTAAGATTTTTTTCAGCCTCGATACGTATCCTAGACAGAGATGTCAGAATGCCCAGCAGGAACGGAATATAGTTATAGTTTCCCCAAGGGGTTAATGAAATTATCGGATTAAGAGTGTATCCCCACTCACCACTTTTACCTTTGGACTTAGGTATGGAAGTTGTGGATGTTGCTGTGGTTATCTTGAGTGTAGGGTGTGGTGTTGAGGGCGCGCGTGCTTTATGACACTCTCCTCCAGTTTCCAAATTTAAGGGGTAACCCAGTGCAGCAGTGGCCACAATTGTAAGATAAAATGTGAGCGGCAGAAATGTGGACCATTTTAATGGGTGACGAGGTAGGTTCCGCATACAATAGCTTTTTTATCTATCCTCGACCTTAAGAGCCTATCGTGAAAAAATTGCGCCATAAACCGAGCACAGAACTCCTAAGAAAAAAAAGATCATTCTGGGACGCCTGATGGGCATTCTTCAGGCAATTTTCTTTATAATTGCTGAGATATGCTGGAAACAAACCCACCCACCCACCTAATGCGGTTGCCTCCGCCAGGGAGAGAGTTGGAATCGCGACCCGCCGCATTGATCAATCTTTCAGCATAGCCAGAGCTTGCTTGCGCCTCTTCTCGTTCTCCCGGTCCAGCTTCTTGAAGAAGGGGTTCCTCTGTGCCCCTTTGCCCTTGAGCTCCTTATTTCTGCTCTTATTATACTCGATATATGCCATATCCTGGCCGCCGCTCAACTCCTTCAGGGTACCTGCTGTTCGCTTAACGCCTCTCTTCTGACCTCGACTGCCTCCACCAGTGCGTTCACCAAAAAGATCACCATCTATCTTTTCGATATCAGCGGACGTCTCGTTTTGCAGCATGACTTCCTGAAGGAGTGCTCTCCGTTCTGCTGCCGTGGCGAAAGCAAGGCCAGGGAGCTGGTCAATGCCAGACAAATGTGTGATGACTTTGAAAGCGTAGCCTTGGTCGACGAGAAACGCTTGGCGGCGGGAGGAGTAGTACATTTCGTTGGTGTCCTTCGAGACTAGGGAATAGAAAAAGGCGTTGAACCCTTCGTCATTCCGGCGTTTCGCTCGAAGAATGCGACCAAGACGTTGGGCTTCTTGACGACGAGAGCCGTAATGGGAGGAGATCTGAATCAAGCATGTAGCTTCCGGAAGATCGAGTGACGTGTCACCGATCTTGGAGAGGAAGACCGTGTTGACTTGTTCATTGTGCTGAAAGTTTTCTAGGATGCGCATGCGTTCTGATTGTGGAGTACCGCCGAAGATATAAGCTTTCCCGAGCTTTAGGGCGTATTTTTCAAGCGCGTAAACGTTGTCTGAAAAAACGATGACCTTATCCCCCCTCTTCTCGTGATAGTCAATCAAGAATTGGCAGGCCTGGAACTTGCGGGGATTCATGATGTACAACAATGCCCTCTTGCGCGAAGATTCATTAAGATACTCCTGATAGAACTCGGATGTCATCGGACACCAGACCTCGGCGCACTGGACTTTCGCGATATGGCCCTGTTCCGCCAGCTCCATCCAATTGGCTTCGTATAGTTTAGGGCCAATCAAAAAGTTGAGATCGGTAATCTTGTCATCCTCACGCAATAGGGTCGCGGTTAAGCCTAGTTTCGAGTGGGTGGCAATTGAGTGTGTGACCTTTCTGAAGATCGAGGCAGGCACGACATGTACTTCGTCCAAGATCATCAGCCCCCATTCTCTCGAGGTCAAGAAATCCATCATTTTCTGAGCATCGTAAGATCGTGCGCGTGTCTGCGTGACCATAGAGTATGTCGACACAATGATACCCGTGTTCCGCGAGAATTTCTCTTTATGATCGGAGGTGAAAATCGCAATATCGTTTGGGTTGATATTTGACCATTGGAGAAATTGCTGCCGCCACTGGACGACCGACATAGAACTTGTGCACAATATCACCACTCCTTTCTTGATAGTGCATGCAGCAGTAATCCCAACCAAGGTCTTGCCGGCACCACAGGGCAAGACTATGATTCCGCTCTTAGCTCTTCCATTTCCAAACATCTTACTGAGGCTTTTCTCCTGATAGCTTCGAATTTGCGCGCTGGGTTTCAGGTCGATGTCTAGATTTGCATTCGCTTCGTCGTTACGGAAATCATACTCTTCAAGTACGGGAAAGCCTAGGTCAAGGCATCGTTTCTGCACAGCTTCAACACCACTGGTTGGAACTTCAAATGAGTGAACTTGGTCAGCGTCGTCGTCGTCGTCATCTTCCTCGCGGAGGGTGACGAAAATATCATCCTCTTTTGTTGGCTCATCCTCATCTCGAGTCGCCCTTTGATCCGGCACCTGCCCAGGCTGCTGTTTTACTCCGGCAGCATTCTTCGTTCCAGGGATTACCAAGCCACCCATTTTGGGCGCTTTTTCTTTCGTTATGCCCTCTGAGCCTTCTATACGCAATGGTCCAACAACTTCATCCTTCAAGAGCCTTTGCAACATTTCCGGATCAGAGCTCTCCACAAAATATCGGTTATGCTTAAGCACCAGCTTTACTTTTCCATAAGAGTGGGTGCATTCCTGGATGAAATTCCTTATCTCTTCAGGTATAGGTGATTTTGACAAGCGGTCCAACACGGTGATGATATCGTTCGGGTCCAGGCCTACAGAAACCGCCGCATAGAGACTATGCGTTGTCAACGAATATTCATGTAGAAACGAGGGTCGTGACTGAGGCTCAGCGATAGTAGTGAGGAAATCCTGTGCGTGTGCAACGAGAGGCGAGAAACTTTCGAGATAAATCCTCCCTTTTGCAGGGTTGATCCACAGCGGACGATTGTCATGGTCGGGCTTAAGGGAGAGATAACTAAAATCATTTTTTCCAAAGACTCGGGAGACCGAGTCTTGCGGGCGTGCCTTCTTCTGAGATTTCTGAGTGAACTTGTCGACTGAGAATCGATTTATGGCGTCTAAAGTGGAAAGCACAGCACTTAGATTTATGTACTCCCAGTACTATGGGGCTCAGGTAATCATACTGTTGATATTCTCAGCTTCAGTTTCGCTCGCCTCTTCACCTTCCTCAGAATACTCGTCACTGCTGCCGACACTTTGAGGAGCGCTGGGAGCAGGTGTTGCCCGCTTGGAGCTGTCTCCTCGAGTGCCTGTGTGAAGTTGTTAGTGAGGGCTCTGTATATTTTCATTTAATGGTAGTTCAGTAGCCTCATACTTGTCGATGCCTTCCGTTTTAGGGGCATGATTCCAAGCAAAGAGGATGAACGAGAGTCTGATGAGAAATGAAAGAGAAGCTGAGATGATATATGTTGCGGGCTGAAATATACGTCGAGGACTGAGATGTGCGTTTAGGTCACGGGTACTCCGTAGTTGTGAGTCAACGAATTAAGCTCAACTACATAGCTTTGCCACAACCATGTTCTCTTTAAGAGTTGTATATTCAACCGTTGATACCAGACCCCCAGAGCTCCATTCGCTTCTCCTGCTTATGCTCAGGATATAGCAAAGGAATACCTGCTCATAGAATCATTATTCTGTCCATACTCGTGGCATTCGACTCTGGACTCTATGGAGAAGATTACAGACAAGATTGCCGCTCTTCCCAGCGATGCAACTTACTTTTCTCTGGAGTTCTTTCCTCCAAAAACGGCAATGGTTAGCCAAGCCGTTCCTCCCTTCCTCATATGACTAGACGCTGACTTCACGTGCTCCCATTAAGGGTTTGTCAAACCTGCGGGCACGGCTTGAGCGTATGTCCCGCGCCCTCCGCCCATTGTTCGTAAGTGTGACATGGGGTGCGGGAGGCAGCACTGCGACGAAGTCCCTCGAGTTGGCAGAGATATGTCAGAGGCAATTGGACTTGACAACGTGCTTACACTTGACATGCACAAACATGACTAAATCACTTATCGACGAAGCGCTCGATGAGGCAAAGGCGATTGGTATTCGAAATATCCTGGCATTGAGGGGAGACCCACCTAGGAATGAAGAGTACAGGGAGGAGTCAACAGGAAGTTCAGCCGATGGTATGGAATTTACATGGGCTGTAGAATTGGTCGATTATATTAGGAAGCGGCATGGGGATTACTTTTGCGTGGGCGTTGCGGCATATCCTGAGGGCCACGCGGACGAATCATATCCCGAGATTCAAAGCCCATTGCACGACCTACCATATTTGATTGAGAAGACGAAAGCCGGTGCCGATTTTATTATGACACAACTATTCTTTGATGTTAAGGCGTACCTGGATTTTGAGAACCTCCTGCGCACCCACCCGTCGGGGGTTTTTAAAGACATTCTGCTTATACCGGGCCTTATGCCGGTGCAAAGTTACAGTATACTCAGACGGACTACGAAACTCAGTCATGCCAAACTTCCAGCGGAGATCCTTAGCCGCCTGGAAGCGGTGAAGGGAGACGATGAGGCGGTCAAGAGGGTTGGAGTCGACATTGTCAGCGAGATTGTGGAGAAGATCAAAGATACTCCATCTCCCAGTCCCCGAGGTTTCCACTTTTATACGCTGAATTTAGAGAAGGCTGTTGCGTTCATACTTGAGAGGTGTAACCTCATCCCTCCATCGACGCCAGCCAGCAGTCCTATAGATTCTGTAGCTGTAGAAGATACAGATGACTACCTGCTATTGAATGGGGCGAACGGAGTAAATAACGAAGCTCGACTTGCGATACGTAGACGGCTGTCATCGGTGAATTCAGATCCACATAATCTTGTCATCGTTGACAGCTTAGCAGGCTCTGGAGCAAGAATCTTCGAAGCCCCAGCTGATGAAGCAGGTATCCCCAAGGAGAGCATCAATACCCGTGCCAATACACTGGCAATCTCTGAAGGCCAAGGCGCATTGGGAAGAGAAGCTACTTGGGATGACTTTCCGAACGGCAGATGGGGTGACGCAAGATCGCCAGGTGAGTTAATTCATCCCGGCTATCTTTGCCGCGTTGTCCATTCTCACAGCGGGTCATTGAAGCATTCGGCGAAATTGACGGCTACGGCGTTTCGTTACATGTTTCTGTCTGTCAGGCTATTAAGCTCTGGGGCTATCCCACCAACCGCGAAGAAATCACCAGTATCTTCCTAAATCACCTCGCTGGCAGGCTCGAAGCAATACCCTGGAGCGAAGAGGGACTTAACGAAGAAACCGGAAGTATCCAGTCTGAGCTTTTGCAACTTAACCGGCGTGGGTGGTGGACAGTTGCAAGTCAGCCTGCTGCCAACGGTCTCAGAAGCGACGACAAGGTCTTCGGATGGGGTCCGAAGAACGGATTTGTGTTCCAGAAGGTAGAGTTATCAGGCTTAGACTGTCAATTTGTTTTATATGACAGCTTACTGAATATCTGAATATAGCCTTTTGTGGAGTTATTCATCCCAACATCTGATTGGGACAAACTCCGCCAAAAGCTAGCCTCCGACGAAGGCATATCATACTACGCTGGCAACAGCAAGGGCGACTTCGACTCCAACAACGCCGACGCAGTAAACGCTGTCACATGGGGTGCTTTCCCCGGCAAGGAGTATGCCTTCTTCTCAATCCCTAGCCCCTTTAGAAATGATCTCTCTAATAGAGATTACAGAATTGTCACCCCTACAATCATCGAGGAAGTCTCATTCAGAGCTTGGCTCGAAGAGGCCTTTAACATCTGGGGTGAGTGGCAGCGCGTTTATCCGCCCAGATCGCCGACTGCGAAGCTGCTCCAAGATGTCAGCGAGGAACTGTGGTTGGTAAATATCATCCACCATGCGTATTTGGAGAAAGATGCTTTGTGGAAGCTGTTGCTTGAGGATTAACTGCATTTGCGCACCTCCCCGAGCAGTGCGGTCTACAAATAGTTAACATTTTTTCTTTTGCATCTGAGGCTTATAGAGAGGCAAAATGGGTGTTTTTCAATAGGCATGCAAATTCCATATCCACCCTTGGTTGTGGGGCGTTCCTGTCTTTTGAACGCTATTAGAGTGACGATCGAGTCCCAATCCTACACCCCTTTACCCACTATCACCTTTATCCCGGAAACGAAACAAACAGAACATAACAAAACAAAAATAATACCAGAAACTCGTTCAGTACTGTAACTAAAGAGCTGAACGAATGAGTTCAAGTTTGCTCTGGGTTTGCTAAAGTTTTGTATTTGCACAACAGATAATCGTGTAGCGTACGCCCTGGCTGGGCGCCTTGACTGGTCAATACATACTTCTTGCATTTCTGGGCATAATTACTCCGTAGAGCGACTTGGAGTTTTGTTTGTGTTTTACTTACCCGTTTCTTTTCTCAGCTTTTTCCCGTTCTTGGTGTTTTTGAAATAATGGCAAAGAATCAATCTACCTCTCCCGTAGCTGAAATCACTATACTTGAACTAGCAGAGGATGGTTTTCGTTTAATACATACTGAACATCAGCCATCACCCATCATTCATTCCCGATACAATTATGAAGATGCTCAGTCCCTCTCATCCCCCGAATCCAACCAAGCAACATTATCTACCTTACATACAGTTGCAAGCGCATTGATATGTTCCATATGTCAAGGAGCACACACTTGAGAGTAGCAACCGCAGCAAGACCACGACTTTACTGACAAAAAGCCCCCAAGCGCTGCTGCTTGACCAGTTCCGCCGCATATATTTCGACGGATTACCTTCTCTAGTGGTATGCAGGCAACAAGACCTCTCAGGTGAACGAATTGTAGGAGATTTAGTGGAATGCAAAAAGCTGATTTTTTTCTCAAGCGCAATTCAAATATACCATCCGATACCAGGAATTCTCCATTAGAACAGGATACGCCTTGGGAGCCAGGAGGTAAACAAAGTACAGTAATGGTACAGTAACAAAAGAAAAGACATGAAACTCAAGCTGACACATTCTCATATCTTACCAAGACTTGAGCAATGTTCAGTTGAGGAACTGGGCTGCTAAGTTCGCGTCGGTCGGCTCATCAACGTCGTTGCCTGAAACAGCCAACGCATCGTTAGCATGCGAACTTCCCAACCCATCTACGTCTTGGTTTGTAAGGTCTGCAAACATGGATTCGACCTGACTGGAACCGAAATGATTAGCAACCGGACTGCCGATGACAGCGGTTTGGTCACTCCGCCCGAAATTCGGACCGTTGAACAGGGCGCTTTCTAATCCTGTAACTGTTGGGGAATGAGGGCCAAAGCTGGGAGAGCCAAGAGACGGCGGCGGATGGCTGTGCAGAAAGGCGCTGCTGGGCGCAAAAGAAGGGGAGCCTTGTGATGGACTAAGCATGCGGAAGTGATTTGCGTGACTTGCGTAATCATATGGCATACCAGATTGTCCAGGAGACTGAGTCGGGTTAGCAGTCGGAGCTGGTGTGGAGTTAGAATGGGCTTGTGATTGGCTTGACGGCGTTACCGATCTGTGAGGAGCAGGTTGGAGTGTTGGCGGAGGCTGCTTAGAGTGTGGTTCGCTAGATTTGCGCTTCGTAAAGCTATGTGGCTTCGTTCGTAGATTTTGAGGTAAGTCATCTGGATTCTCGATGCCTAATTGGGCCATAAGCTTTTGTTGCTTGGTTGGGCGAGGCTTCCGAGTAGAGAGCGAGTTCTCAAGGACAGGCGGGGCCTGGGGCGCAACTGGAACCCATTTGTGCAACTCCTGCCGGAAAAAATTTGTCTCATATGCAAGGAGAATTTCGGCGCCCTCGATTTTCCGCAGATAAAAACGTTGAGTCGGTACCTCTTCCGGGGATGTAATCAATGGATTAACGTATGTACGCATGAATTCTCTGAAGTCTTGAGCTGTATTGACAATACTTGCGAGGCACTCCTCCTCCTCTGGTTGAAAAGGGAGACCTGGGATTTCGCTTTGCCAGTCTTGAAGGTCTTCGAGCTTTGGCCGAGCTGCATCACGAGGGATCTTGACACGCCAATCGCAGATCGGACAAGTATACTTATCGTCTTCTTTAACCTTGCCACGGGCAATCTTTAGGCATTTTCCATGGTACCTAGACATCAGATTAGAGACGAATCTCATACAGGATCACAGCAGATTGTCTTACCACTCATGGCAGAGCTCACACTCAATCATCATGCCAGCTTCAGGGAGTCGGCAGATACAGAAGACTTCTCTGGCTCGCCTAGATGAGTCTATCTCGCTCCCGGATCGAGAACGGTCAGGTGAAGGTTCTCGAGAGGCAGGTTCTACAGGAGTGCGCGGACGGTCTTTTAGGTCAAAGCATGCGATATTGCGTTGCTCCACATAAGTCATGTGCATGAGCAGAATGTGTAAGGGGGCATTCGCTTTGCCAAAAAGCTTCTTCCCCTTTCTCATCCAGTCCTCGTGACGCTTTTGCTCCTTCTCGAGATCAATAGTGCCAGTAGGCTTACTTTGGAGCTCTACCAAACCATCCATCACTTCTCGAACCTCCTTGTATTTCGGTCGCTTGTGGTAATTGAGATCTTTGCTTCGTTCATAAAGCGACACAATCTGGCGGTGCGCCTCGCGCTGCTTATTGAGTATCTGATCGACTTGAGCCAATGTCTCTCGGGAAACGGGCAAGGTAGAAGCCTGGCCAGATAGAGCCTCGAGCTGCTGGTAGTGCACTGCTTCTACCGACATTAGCTCCTTCGCCTTTGCCTCCCAGAGGTCTCCTGCCTGCTTTTGCTCTTGGAAGTAGGCCAGATGTTCGTTTGTATCGGTAATTCCAAGGTCAAGACCCTGTTGGATGAGGTCTGAGACATCCTTCAAGGTGAGGAATGTTCCCCGACATTCCCGAGCACGGTCAATCCACTTCAATTGCTGTACGAACTTATCGAGCTGTTCCACTTCAGGTATATCAACATTGTAGCCTTTCCCCACTTCGACAAGGTCCTCAAATTCTTGTGTTGACAGCATGCTAGGGCTGAGGAGCGCTCTCTGCGCGTTCTTCTGAAAACCTCCTATCGCGTCTGCGCGTTGGCGGAGTTGATCGATTTCCGGGCAGTCAAATGAAATCTCATCAGCCTCAGCTAACAGCTTGAGAATATTCTCTATTTTACGCAGCTCCCGGTCTCTTTCCTCTAGTTCGGCAGCTTTAGCAGAGTTCCCCTTTCGCCAAGCCTTTTCGTTCTTGCGCCGATTCTGTTGCTTTCTAGTGATGTAATTCGTAGCCTCTTCTACCCAATCGTTACATCGATCCACGAAAGTTTTTAGAGAAGAGAGTTGAGATAACTCGTAAGGAATGCGTTCGCCTTCACTCAATAGGGAGCGGAGTAGCTTCAGAGAAGGTTGAGCAGTGTCTTCTAGAGCTCTCTCCACTTTCTCTGCCCATGCTTCTGGTACGTGCGCCCTGTCAACAACCTTTTGCACCAAACTGGACAATGCGTCATCGGTATATCGGACTCGGTAAGTGTGCGTGTTCTGCAGGAGTCGCAATCCGTGCTGGTCCTCATTCTCAGCAGGCCGGCAGCAATCGAAGGTACGGTGGTGAGAAAGACAAAGGACTTTCGAAGTCTCGTTGCATTTGATGCGAGTGAGATAGGTGAATGCCTTGCAGTATGAACAGATATACTCTTCATCTGGAACGTCGTGGTCATCCTTCTCGGGTACCAGCCACAAAGGATCTGATGGCTCACTTGCATCCTTGTCTCCACTATCGTGTGGACTAAGTCCATCAAGAATCTCTTTATAGTGGTTTATGAAAGCCTTCCGCTGTCCAAGTTCTCGATCTCTAATCCGCTCTAAAGCAGGCGCCAGCCTAATTATAGTTAGTATTGACACATCTGTGGAGGAAAGGTAAAGGACAAACCATTTCGCAGTTTTGATGGTTGCATCCCGCGAAGCTGCCGTCAGAAGCATTTCATCGTGCGAGAAGCAAGGCTGTCTTCGAAAAGCCTGGAGTCGCTCTACGCCGGCTTCGCCAAAAGGCTCCCAATCATGAGGTGCAAAATTCACAGCCTCGTTGAAGTTGAACTGTCTCCTGTTAGCAGATTCTTCTGGCTCTGGTTTGGGTGGCTACCTACTCCGTGATTGAATCCTGCGTGATAGGCCTGTGGAAATGTCACGACAAACTGGCCCGCCCTCTGGTCAAGCGCATATACTCTCACACCAGCCTTCTTCAATTGGTCAGGGGGCAATAGGGTGACTAGCTGGAATAGCAAATCTGGCTGTTGCTCGAATAGCTCTGGAACTGCTTTCCGCATTGCATCTTCAAACTTCTCGGCATCCTCGCCTGGAATTCCATACCACGTCTTGGTGGCTCCAAAGTGCTGATAGTTTGCAGAATATGTGTAATGGTCCTCGTTATGCCAGCAGAATGTGGAGAAACACATTCCTACATAGAGCCATGGCACTGTCATTCCGGACACGTCGGACTTGATATGTCGAAATAGGGATTCGGAGTGCAGAGGGAGAATATTAAGGTTCCATAGGTCGTTGGAGTATGGATTCAAGGGGTTCTTTTCGATCGTTGGAAACCCGCTTCCATGCGTCGTAGAATGAATATCGGCTCCGTATTCGACCTCTACCGTCTCGGTGATGCTTTCCACCAACCTCCAGAATTCCCTCTCAACGTCATCTTCCGTAACTGGCCGTTTGCAATTCAAGACGGGGTCAAAGGGCATCTTTGGTAAGAAGTAGCTCTCTTTGAAGTTATGGGCTTTTTCCTGGAATTGCTTGAGCGAGTAGATATTACCATCCTCGAAGCCGAATTCCCCAGTGCCGACCAAGCACCGTGGACAATTCCAGTCTCGCTCTGGCACAGCCTTGACCGGTGGATCGAGGCAATATGTGTGATATCCATTATCACAGCTGTCGCATAGTAGCAATGACGAATGATCATCAGTCGCCTGACAAGCCTCGCATTTCTACAACAAGGATTAGCACGCTTCTTTGGGAAAACTACTCCTTGACTAAGAAAGTTACCTCTCCTGGTTTATCGTTCCCACGTTCCCCAGGAATCCGTGGAGTGGACGGCCGGAACAAGGTCATATGAGATCCAGCCACGGTCGGTACTGCCGAGCCTGAGGAGAGTATTAGCCGCATAGAACTTCACCAATGGCAACGAACAAAAATATCCCTGCAGCAAACATCAACCGCATCTACACCATGCAAATCGACCAATTGTTCAAATAAAGGAAAAAGTGCTTGCCATTTTTTAGACGCTTGCTTCGTCGCTCGCCAGTATCGGGATCTGCATTTGACACACCATTTTCCTTACGACAGCTTTCGTGGCTTAATTGCCTCTTAAGAGGGTTCGAGGCGCTTCCATTGGTTATCGGTGCAGAGCTGAGTCCCGAATGTCGGTATTCTGGGGTATTCTTGGATGAACTCATCGGACTTACGACCGAACGTCGAGTTGGAGTCACGCCATTCTCTGGGTCGCGCTTCGCTCCATCTGCTGTATTCACCGCTGTGAAAGCTGGCGATGCATTAACCGGCGTAAACCCTCCAGAATTTACAGCAGTAAAGCCAGACGAGCTTATCGGTCGAGGTCCGTCTAACATTGAAGAGCTTTTATCTGAGTCTTCGTTGTCTCTCAGTGATGCATTAAGAGCAACTGAAGCTCTTACTGCAGGAGATTCACCTCGTAGACTGCTTGGGGTATTCTGATGTGATTTCTTCATTGGAGAATTTGCGGGCGATGGCGTCAGCGGACCACCATATTCAAATTCCAGCTGCTGCTGAACACCGGGTTTTGCGACTCGGAGATATTCTTCGTACGGATGAAGCCATCGCTGGTATGAATTCTTGAGCGACGTTGAAAGCGACGACATTATCTTTCCGCTGTATCCGAGATCACGTCCGATTTCCGCCCATTTTTTCTGCTTGCACACCTTATCAAAGCCTCCCCGAACTTCAACGGCCTTCTTCAGTCGGTATAGATCAAGCGGTCTCTTGTCGACGCTTGGAAATCGGTTTAGATTCGTGCCAAGTTGCCTGTGAAACTTCGCCAGTAGGTCTAGATAATTGAGGTTCGCACGAGTCCCTAAAGAACAAGATATGTTAACAGCCATACCAAATAAGTGTGCAAAGGGATCACCAAAGCGTGGATTCCATACCTCCCTCTACAGAATTCAGTTCTTGTCTTCGTGTTCGAAAATGGAATCGCTGCACCAGGTTGTTAGCCGAAGTTTGGGTCTGGACAGATTCTGCAGAATGGTCAAAATGACACCCATTGTGCAGGATCCGCGTGTTTACTTGCTTGAATTCCAGTTCCCTTTTCTGCTTCAAAACTTATCAAGTGGGTATATTGGACGTACCTCGGTGTCAATCGCAAAATCCGGGTTCCAGTTTTCAGGCGGAATGATCTTAACGATACCGTAATTTCTGCCTTCCGGCGCAATCTTTTGTATGTACTTTATCGGATCCTTAAACTCTTCTTCTGTCGGTCGAAATGTCAGCGCCTCGGTCAGGCCATGTGGTCTAATTCTCTTTGGAGTTTCTCGGCTCGTGAGAGGCTGTCCCCTTCGCTCGACACTCGACATATCCAGTGGCGCTGCCTTCCGGGCACTCAAAGGAATGGTTGTGGTATTTGGCAGCAGCTGATAGCCGTTACCATTCATAAAGATGCTGCCATTCTTGCTCCGTGATGAGGAATTTACCCCACTGGCAGGCGATGCTCTGACAGTCCCTCCTGCGGAGGATTGCCCCCCTCCGGATGGAGGAACCACCATGACTCGAAAAGGCGGGCAGACACGAGTCAATCCTCCGAAAACTGTTGAAATTCCTCAGTCCGAATATTCGCAAGATATTGTTGTTTCCAGGTTGTTTTTCGAGTAATACAATGTATGTTAAGGGTCGGAGGTTGGCAGTGAAGGAGTAGTGATCTACATGAAATTCGCTCGAGCCCAATCTCGCGGAACAAAATATGTCAGTTAGGCGCAGGGCAAGAACTTGTAAAATGGCCAACGGCCTGTCGAGCTATTGGGGAATTAATGGTATGAGTCGAGAGTCCGCAGGCTAGGTAACCTTCAACGAGAGACGACGGACTTGCTTGCTAGGCGTGGTAGGTTTTAAAGAATATGTGATATGAAAGAGGAAGAGAAGGAAGGGAATGTGTTGGAGGAACGGAAAGGGCATAAGCGGGCTAGGCACCTGAAGCGAGACCTTTTTTTTTGATTTTGATGGGGGAGAGGGGGAGGGATCCGGGCATCGATACAGTATCAATCAAGAACGGATGCACCCAAGCAAAGCAAAGCGGTCGGTCGTCGTGCATAAATTCGACCCTTCGACCTTCGACCAACGCAGCTACATACATACACCCCGTACATATTCACATATCTTACCCGATGCATGTACGGAGCACCTACGGTACTTATCTCAGCTGCGAGAGACGAGCGAGCCACGGCGCGCTTCAATCGAGTGCAACGAAGTATATGCCAACATGTATCGCTCACCTGAGAGGCCCTGAAAAGCCGGGGGATGAACTTGGGGGCGTCTTTTCCGATGCCAGATCTATCCTATTGCTCGATTGGGCGTGGTTAGCCGCGACCGGCCACCAATAAAACCCAAACGCCCAACATTTACTTAGTCATCGCGGCGTTTATGTCGTGCGTCTCGTATTTCCGTATCGGGGCAAAACCCCTGTTGTTCAAGGCGGCGTCAGTTCATCGTCCCACAGCAGAAACACAATATCAGGGCGCTATTCTCTCTCCAGCTCTCTATCTACCAGAGGGAACTAGAATGGTTACATGATCTTGGAGGCCATGGATGCGAGACCGATACCCGCTTTCTACTGTTGCTACCTCCTCCGCTCCACCGTTCGCCATTCTAGTTTGTATGTCGGGTCCACGCCGAATCCCGTGCGACGACTTGCTCAACACAACGGTCTATCCAAGGGCGGGGCCGTGAGGACATCAAGGCAGACACTGAGACCATGGGAGATGGTTTGCATTGTGACGGGATTTCCTTCAAACATCGCCGCATTGCAATTTGAATGGGGTGAGTCTGGTTTCATTTATATCGTTGCACAACCGCACAGCAAACGACACAGGCCGTGAGGACGTCTACAGCGTGCAGATTCCACATTACCTTTGGGGGTTTAAGTAGTTTTCATTTTACTCAATTTTGGAGATTTTTTTTCTTATGTTTCAGCAGCCGGTTTTCAGTATCTTTTTCGCAGGCCAAATCGAACTTTCTGTGTGGTGTAGCCCAGTGGCCCGATACGGGGTACAGTTTTGATTGTTTATCCGACCACAACGCCTACTCCAGTTTCTTTTGTGACCCATAAGCCTTCGTACTCCTCACACATGTGTGCACGCTATTACAGCGAAATGCAAACATGCTCTTGAAACTCCTGAACCTCTCTACTATCATTTCCGCTCACCAAATGCTGACAACCCTAGCCTGGCAAAACGCCCATCTTACAAGGAAAATACCGACGACTCAACGTCTCACTCCGGCCGAAACCCTGCGAATCTCTCCCAAATCTGGACGCTCTCGAAGCCGGCCTCCCAAACCCCGAGTCTGTCTCACTGACCGCCTTGCAAATTTGCATCTCCTCCTGCGCGTCGAGAGCTTTAAACGCTGGCCACTTGAGGTGCGATTTTTCAACGAGGAAGTGCACCGGGTGTGGCAGCGGTGGACAGAAAGAGAAGCAGAGGGTTTGAGGGAGGGAATTGAGGTTGTACTGGACCTTAAGCGTGAGCTACCAATGACGGAGGAAGAAGCAGATGCCATACCGCCAAGCTCTCAGATTCCAATTCCAAAGCGAAGGCCTAAGAAAGGCGCGCCGAGTAATGGGGGGATCGAAAGCCTGGACGTAGGGTTTGAGCCGCTAAAGGGCCATATTGAGAAGAGCCTGAAGTTACTAGCTGAGGATAAGCCGTTTCAATGCTCTGTATGCCATGGCAAGATAGTTTTCCCTGAGGACCTAGTTGTGACGTGTTCCACAAAGAAGTGCACGGCTGCTTCGCATCTAGTGTGTCTTTCGAGACACTTCCTTGAATACGAAGGCGAAAAAATGTCGCTTTTGCCGACGCAAGGCACCTGCCCAGAATGCTTCCACCATTTCCGATGGGTTGATATTGTGAAAGAGCTTACTCTGAGAATGCGCGGGAAAAAAGATGTCGAAAAATTGCTCAAGAAGCCACGGAAAAGAGCAGGGAGAAGAAAAATTCTTAGCAAGAATAATACCACTGTCCCGCCTGTCACCCAGGGAGAGGATCGCGATATATCCGAGGACTCGGCCGAAGAAGACGATGAGGATGAACCTCTTGGATTACGAGCCGCAGATATCGCAGATGTACCGTTCAATTACAATGAATGTTTCTTCGCAGATGACAGGGACGACTATCCAATGTCTGTAACGAGCGTAGCAACTGAGAGCAGTCTAGAATATTATGAAGCAGATTCGTCATCAGGGCTCCAAATTGTTGATAGTGGCGATGGCGGTGGTGGGTCGAAGGGGGGAGACGCCAGTAATTTGGAAGTGGTCATTGAGGATAGTGATTGGGATGATGCGGAAGTTCTTGATCGATAGGGTAGAGTTCTGTATGAGGGCGAAAGACATACCGATATAATTCGTCTGTTCCGAGCCAACTGAGCATCTGTAGAGTTTTCTTGGGCGTTGTTCGGGTCCCATAGGGAGCAAATTTTGATACTTTCTATTGTGATCAAGATTGATGGAATTAGGGTCGTGGAGTTGGTTAGATTTTTGTGGGGAAACGGCGGGAAGGAGGATAATGTCTGAAATACTTCTCTGGGTAGATAAACCATTATCCTGTCTATGTATTGAAGTGCGTCGAGCGCATTGAAATGGAAGAATAAGGTTAATGAGGGGAACGCTTCTATGTTTCATTCAAACTCCATCGAACGAATTTGGGAGAGGGGTATACCAGGATTTTTTCTGCCTAAGGAGACATCCTCGCGCTCGTTATCACGACTACCAGATTCGATTCGTAGAACCGCTAGTTGCTACTATTCATGTGATCGAAAGGGCAAACAAGTTCTCCTATCCATATCTGAAATCTGCAAATTCATCATGTTTTTTCTGGTTTTCTCTTGAGAAACTGGATTTAGAGGGGGCGTTTGGAGGGGATGGTTGCAGTAGAGTGAAAAATGAAGCCTTTTTATTTGCATTGATCCAAGCTATCTAGGGTATTTTTGGGAGGTTAGATAGATAGCCCGTGGGAGGGGGTAGAACGAAGCTGAGGATCCTGTAAGGCCGTCTATGTCCGTTTAATCCCCACCATCCCACCCGGCCCGGTGTCCACCTCAATTACCCCTGCCTTCCTCAGACTTTCGATCGTACTTTCCACAACCCTTAGATCAACCCCCCTAACATCGCTCGCAAACCTCACAGTCCTCAACCACTCCGTCGCATCCTCCTTGGAATAATCCAGCACGGTGCTGATGTATTCGACAGCTTCATCCTGATGTTCTTCGAAATGGGATATCCCTTTGTTGATGCTGGTGAATAGTTTTTCTAGTCGTTCATCGTTGGTGGTGGTGTTGTGGGTGTTGTCTTTTAGGAGACGTGGGGAGCACACGATCTTCCAGCTCGACCAGGGGGTATCGATCTCCCCGATCCGTTTGATTGATCCATTGTCGTAGTACCGTTTGCTGGTGAAGTGCTCCCACATGAAAAAGTCAGCCGTGCCGTTGTTAACGGCTTCGCGGAGTTTGGCGAAGGTTCCGAGGACTATGGGCGTGAAAGGTGACGGGGAGCTGCTGCTGGTGGTTGCTTGTTGGAGCCAGGATTGGGTGTCGGCAAGGACGAAGCCCATGACGTACGAGCCGCTCCCGACTCTGCTGACGCCGATTTTTACGTTTTTGAGGTCGGAGATCGAGGTTATGTCTTCGCGGTTCACGCCTGTGCTGATAGCCCAGCCTGTTATTTTTTCAGTGAGTGAATTTTATTTAATTTCAAAAAGCAAGGAAACAAACACAACTCTCTGCCCTAAACCCCTAGGTTCAATCTCCAATCGATGCAATAACAAAACTTACGCAAAGGTGTCTCGACATACGTCCCAACAATCTGGTAGTATTTCCTATGATCTTCATCCTTCCTCCCCAGTCCCGCAACCCACCCCTCAGTAAGCCCAATGCCAACATCAATCTCGCCATCTTTGAGTGCCTGAATCATGTGTCCCGTGCCCGAGGGGAACGGCACCAATTCAGCATTAAGTTCATAATATTTATCCGCGAAGTGGAGTGGAGTAGAGAAATGTTCTGTTTTTTTTGGTTGCTGGTTCTCAGTTACATGTATTGGAGCGAAGTCTGGGTAGTAGTGAGAGAGTATTTACCCGGCACAAATCCAATTCTGAGAGACGAGAGCATCGTGACTGTTGCATTCAACGAAAATTGTGATGACGGAATGGCTTGAAGTTGACGCTTGTTCGAGACCCCAAACCTCTCGCATGTAGCAGTCACGTGGAACGTCGACAGGGGAATGGGGTCTACTAATCAAAATCGAAAGTAGTTCATTGAGACTCATCTATCATAAGAACGAAATTGTTAATTCCCTTCGTGTCTGTGACTCACAGAAGGGGTCTCTATGCTCTATCGGCCACCGCAAGACACTTGGGATGATGGTGGTCTATCAAGCAAATATGCCTCAATGCAGCTTCTCTGCAAATCCTCGCCCTTCCAAGTCCTCCGCCTCGACATTAGGACTGGGCGTCACGCCTTCCGCAAGTTTCTCCTTAGCGTCATCCAATACTCTGTACGCAAGTGAGTTTTTCCTTGGCTCTCCTGGGCCCTCGGATTTAAATTGATATCCCCGTACACTATAGTACGTAATTAGTATTGTGAAGCTCTCAGTTTCTGTTAGTCGCAAAGTTTAGAGACTGAAGAGAAGCAACTTACCGTGGACCTTGTCCAGTCTGCTCTGGTAATTCTCTCTCGTAAACAAGCTCGAAGGCCCTCCTGTCCACGTCAAATGTTCCGCGGGCAACGCTAGCCCGAATGGAAGAGAAAAACTCATCCATGATTGCAAGATTATGAATTTGCAAAAGCACCCATCCTAGCATTTCCTTTGCCGCGAGTAGGTGTTGTATATAGGCCCTATGGTGCTTGCGGCATGCATAGCATTTACAACCTGTACGTAGCGGTGAAAGATCTTGGGCATGCCCCGCGTCCCACATATTGATGCCAAGGGGTTTCAGGGGCGAATGCTCAACTGAAAGACCAGCTGATGAAGAAAAAGAAAAGTCGAGAGAGATACCGGCGTCAGTGGCTTCACCAACAAATGGAATAACGAACATATCAACCCCAAGAGAGATCTCGTGGAGGACAGCATGTGGATTCGCGGGCTCGTCGAGCGAGAGTCGGGGCAAATGCGTGAGTCCTTCAGGGAGGTCAGCAATGATGGATGGACCATGTAATGCAAGCCCAGACGTGTCTTTATTCTCCTCGATTTGGTCCAAATAGTATGACTGTTCTCTCCGCTCAATTGGAAGAATTGGGGCGAATACCGCCGTATGAGAGATCTTTGAAACTTTGCTGGATGCATGTGCGACCGATTGTCCATCACCGCCCTCACCTAGCTCGTTTGAAAGTCCCTCAACCATTGCCCTAGTCCACGCGCCAGTCCTGTCCCCCATTTTTTCAATTCTCTTCCTGCCAGGTTTTTTGCCATATTCGACATCAGCCATACCAACGACAATATCTGGCAATAAATCTCTTGTAGCCTGAACATAGTCCTCTGATTCCAGTTTCCGGAAGCCCACAGATGTTAATATTGATATTGACAAGAGCGTATTTGCGGCAGGGCAGGAAACGGGGGGAACACGGCGGGGTGCGAGAACGAGAACAGTGTCATGTGGGATAGCAACGAATTTTCGAAGCGGCGAGGATCCAGGAGTTGTATGGCTGGGTCGAGGTAAGTTATAGATTGGGGGTATGTCGAGTGGTGCTTTTTCTATGACTTGCAAGTTCGATTCAGAGGATATTCGTCAGTCAAGGAGTCCCTTACAGCTCCATCGTAAAGGGGTGTCTCACAGTCTTCTAGAGCGAGATATACGCCTTTGACGTTCGTATTATCCCTGAGCGTGTCCTGTGACAAGTGAGGTACCACGCCTCTAGACGTCAAGGCAATGAAATGCGGCGTTTCAATTGGTTTACGGTTTGGGATAATCAACGTCCCAAGGCGAGGACCGAAGAGGTTGGGTGCGGCTGATTTGAGAATATTGAATGAGAGCATTTCGTCTGGCAGCTGAGATAGCCGGGTGCGTTCGGGCATCTCAGTATATCCCCTCTTGAGTGCTGCTTGTCATGGATGAATTGAACGATTAGGAGTGTTGAAGCTCGAGCCCAAATCAGCATTTATTAAAGCAGCATTGGGCGCACGTATTTTTGTCGGAGCGCGTCGCTTTCACATGATAACTTCAGTCCAAAGATGCCCTCAGATACTACTCAAAGTGTTCGTGGAGCTCTTATTGTTGTTGAAGGTCTCGACAAAGCCGGTAAATCAACTCAATGCACGCGGCTTGTAAAAAACCTAGAAAAGCAAGGCCGAAGAGTCCTCCACTTGAGGTTCCCAGGTATTTGATGTCTCGCGTTGTTCTAACGGGGGAGAAAATATTACAAAATCCTCCTCACTCTATAGCTGCCTAACAAGTTTTTAAAATAGACAGGACTACGCCAATTGGCAAAATGATTGATAGTTACCTAAAAGGGGAATCCCAGCTCGACGACCGTGCAATTCACCTCCTCTTTTCCGCAAATAGGTGGGAAGCGGCGTATGTACCTTCCTGCATCCACATTTCAAAATACAATGTTGTACGTGGTTTGCTGATTACATGTTACAGCTCCAATATAAAATCGGCCATTATCTCCGGCAAAGATGTTGTAATTGACCGCTACTATTACAGCGGAGCCGTTTATTCCGCCGCCAAAGGCATACCAGGGCTAGATCTTGAATGGGCCAGCTGGCCGGAAGTTGGGCTACCTCGTTCTGATGTCTGTCTTTTCCTTAGCGTTACTTCAGACGAGGCAGGGAAAAGAGGGGGTTATGGGTTGGAGAAGTACGAACTAAAGGAGATGCAAGAGCGAGTCAGGACGTTGTTTGAGGAACTGGTGAATAACAGTCGAGAAGACTTTGTAGTTATTGATGCAGGGAAGGAAGTTGAAGAGGTTGAATACTGCATTCTCACGGCAGTCCTTGCACGCCTGCAGAGAGTCGCAGGGGTTGTGCTTCGAGAGGTCACACTACAGCAATTCCTAGGAACTCCTATATCTTCATCTTGAAATTTGGCATTACGATGCCCTTCAACAGCATTTTAGCAGGGTGTCTACCACTGAATTGAGTGGTCCCCTATTTAAAACTCGCCCAAACAAACTACCGCTTTCGGAAGATTAATGAAAGAAGAAGCTTGGGTTCATCGATCTACAGTCAGTCATCACTGAAGTGATGACTGACTGTTGACATATTTACTTAGGACGTTAATCTTTGAGATCGGAATCTAACATATTATTTCTATAGAAAGTTGGCAAAAGAGATTTGGTTTTGAATCTGGAAGTGATGCAATCCAGAACTGAAAGCGGAAGGCAACAAGGAAGTCTTCGAACGGACTAGCCTCCGTTAAAAGAAAATACTATAATATGAATGAGTGGCTTGCCTAGCATTTCTTGAACTCAATTCCCTACGTCGATTTAAGTAACGTTACGCCCCGTTTTCTGTCACTCCCCTGCTCTGCTCACCGTTCGACTTACTAGTGATATTGCCGCCCTCTCCTCTCCCGCCAGTTGGATCGGTTTGCTGGGACTGGATCGCCTTGTCGACCTCTTGCCTCCAGATCAGAGATACAGCCCTAAGACTCATTCATACGTGACCATACCTGCGTATTCTTCATCAGTTCCAACCCAACTGGCCATCCTCTCTCTAACGAATACTCCAAAGTCCCACTCCCCGTGCTCCAGATATTCTTCTCCGGCTATCCACATATAGGTCTCGGCCTCAACTTCCTCGCCCTCCACATTTCCCTCCCCGGAGAAATTACCTACCTCTACCAACGTTTTGACCTTAACTATCTTTCGTACATATTCACTACCCTCGAAGATATCTAGCCGCCATATATCTCCTTGCGTGAGACCAGTCACAAGAGTGCCATGCACAGTGCTGTTAGCGGATGGAATGATGGCTGGGTAGTCGCAGTGGCGAACTTTATGTCTGCCAAAGTCATGGAGAATTGCCGGCTTGAACTTTAGCAGGCGAGATTGCCAGGGTTCTGGATTTGAATTGCCATAGCAAACTCGATAGAGAACTTTGGGAGCCATCTGGATGGCACGATCAGCCTCTAGCACTCCAATTCAGAGTAACCAGCTGTGAGGAATTTACCAAAGTCCCTGAGTCCTATCAGCGAGAAGCATAGAATGGGATTCTGAATATACATACCATAAAAAAAGGCACTATGATCACCCATCGCATTGCAGCGTTGCTTTTATATGACTTGTGACGACGGCTTGCTGGAGGGGAGTGGAGAGGGCGATAGATTTTTTCTTTGGGGGTTCTTCTTTCCCTTTATGTAACTACGTATCTTGCTGAGCTAGGGCGGCGATTTGTTCTTATCGATAAGCGCGGAACTTGCGGCTCTGCGGGCCCTGCATGATTTTCCTCTAGTCGATGTCAACAAACAAACCTGACGTGACCAATCACATCCATGTTGTTATTGGGTCCACCCAGCAACGTCACTTGAAAATCCTCCATCACTCCACAAACCACACAATACAGTATCTAAACACTACGTGTCTACGTACAATTGATGAGATTGAGTTGGTTATTTCTCTGAGCGGATTGCACAATCCTCCATTCCTCTACGAGATTCTGCTGGTGTCGGGCATAGTTAGGCACCATCACCAAGATGGCGCCGACGCCGTCAGCTCTGCCAACACGGTTTCCCTGTTGGTGCAGGGCAATATATTCATGGGGGGGGGAGGTGCGGATACCTAGATCTCTTCCCAGTATTTACCAAGATCACGAATTATGATAGATCGCTAACACTCTGATCTGGCATAGACGAAACGTGACCTTGGATTCGTTGAAGGCGATTTGATTGAATGCCTGAATGCAGGCGATGGCTCGTGGTGGATGGGGCGGCTGAGAAGAGACAGACGAATGGCTGGACTGTTTCCTTCGAATTTCGTGCAAGTCCTGGACGACGATTTCCAACCAGCAAGCAGAGCCACGAGCCCGATGCCTCCTCATAGTGGAGGAGGGAGTATATCCAGAGCAGCCAGCCCGAACCCAATGGGTCAGGCATCTTCGCAGCAACAAAATACACCAAAGACAAGTCTAAGCAAATCGTACAGGAAGCCATTCCAGGCATACGCACGAGCTGGATCTCCAAATCCTGCAGCGCTTGCACGCGAGTTGGAAGAGAGATCAAGGAAAACATCACCAACTATTACAAATCACCACCAGAAGGCTTCTAAATCTCCTTCAGATGAAGGCAGTCGCATTAATTCCCGTGCACCTTCACCCGCACCATCTGTAACCTATAAACCATATTCTCGGGGTCCGTCGCCTATTCCTCATCGATACCTTCAATCTTCTCCGCCTCCCCCAGCGCCTCCTCCTCACAGAGTGGCATACAATCCACGCTCCGCATCATCGCCTACACCTTCATCCTACAATCACTACCCTAGTGGTCCCGATATCCCAAGACAGAGTACTCCGGCTCCCCCGTCACCTGCCGTGTTAGGCAACACGCCATCGCCTCTAAGAAGCGCCATGGAGGATGTCATGTCATCCCTACAAGACATGACTATGAGCCGAGAGTCCCCAGCTCCAGAACGGCCTCGCTCGCCAATCAACCCATGGTCTCCGGAGGCTTTTGAGCAACGACCTGGAAAGAATTCGCGTTTGCGTTACGAACGACCATGTACATCGCTCGGAATTGGGGGCTGTGATGGAGATCAGGGCTGCGAAGGTGAAGGATATTACAGCTCTTCAAGACACCTAGACGATCCCCCGCAGTTAAGCAACTACGTGCAACGTATGGAAACCCGGCTACGTTCGACTCAGCGAAGCAACCCGCAGCCTTCTGATGAGCTATTCCTTCCCGGTGAAAACAGGAGTAAAGGCATGGGACCTCCACCTGTTCCACCGAAAAACACTCCTTACGAAAGACCTCAATCGGCGCTCAGTAAGGGTAGGCCCGGCGCAGGCAGCAAGGACTCCGATACACGCCTGAGAAACCGAAAGTCTACTTATGACCTTGGAAAAGATATACTAGGTCGAACGTTCACAACGAAGTCAACTTTAACAAGTGCTTCTTCCGCAGTACAAAGCACAACTACAGATGGAAGCGTGAGTACGCAAATGACAAGTCAAAGTATCATGAGCGGTTACTCTGCAGGAGGCTTCAGCGCTACTAGTGCAGGGAGTCTAGCAAGAAGACGGGAAGTCGGTGGAGAAAGACCGGTAAGCGTAATGGAGATAGGTAGGAACGGTTACATGAGTACCAATGACCTTAGGTTGGGGTTTGGGAATGGGCGACCGGAGACACCTTCTACTGGAGTGTCTTATCACTCTAGCCATAACTCCTGCCCCAGAATTGAATCACAAGTCAACTGGACCGGAAGTGTAGCTGAATCCGGAGGGTTGCTAGGAGGTCTAACTGCGCCGAAGCCAAAAAAAAGTGGGTTCTTCAAGAAGATCATTGAGTCGGCAAAAACTGGGGCGGCGAGCGCTAGGAGCACTATCGCCTCCGGTCAAGTCACGCCAGTCCGGGCACCCATGATGCCGAACGGAATGACAGCGATTGCTGGAGGTGTAGCAAGAGACATGGGACTTGGTGGCAGTATAGACTGGGTACAGGTTCGGAGAGATGTCAATAGATCTAACAGCCTGAGTCGGATCGAAAAAAATGAACGTCGTGAGAGACGCCAGATGATGGACGAGAATCCAATCCTACACCCTGTGAATGTGCTTCACGAAACCGCAGAAGGAGATGAGGGGCTTAACGGATTGCCTATTTCCGAGCCGACGGACTTTCAAAGTGTCAATCTCAGTTTGGTGGATAAAGCTGCGAGATTTATCAACAGCTTGCCACCTATGACAAATCCAATCACTTTGGCCCAAGGACACGTGTGTCGACCGTACCGGAGTGATGTACAGCGCCTGAGGGCGATCTTCACGTGGGTTAGCGAAAAGGTAGCTTGGGAGGAAGACTTTGAAGGACAAGTTAACTCAATAAGGGTCATTCAGACAAAGAGGGGGTGCGCAGAGGAGATTGCGGTCTTGGTCAAGGAGATGTGCGGTGCGGTTGGAATTCATGCTGAAGTCATCAGAGGGTTCCTCAAGGCACCTGGGGAGCTTGTCGAAGGTCACAGTATTCCGAATCCAAACCACTGGTGGAATGCAGTGATTGTCGACGATGAATGGCGAATAATGGATTGTTCACTGGCTAGTCCAACAAACCCCCGAAGAGGGCAATACTCGAACGCAGGATCGCATGTGGCCGAACCGTGGTGGTTTCTCTCTCGACCATTGGAGGTATGTTACACGCACATACCAATGCTACCGGAACACCAACACATTTGCCCACCCCTGCCCCATTGGGCTCTGATGGCTCTGCCTTGTGCTTGTCCGCCGTACTTCAAGAATGGCTTGCAAATGTTCGAATATGATACCAGCCTTTTGAGATTAGAGGATCTAGAGATGGCTCAGATCGACGTTGTGGTACCTCCTGATGTCGAGTGTGTTGCAGAGGTGGAGACGAGGTCATTTGCGAGAGACGCAGATGGAGATTACTTTGAGAGCGGTGAATCAGTAAAGAAACGCGCGCTTGCACAGGCGGAATGGATTGGTGGTCAGAAGGTGTACAGAGTGAAGGGGCTCTTGCCGGGAGATGAGGGACAAGGGGTGCTGAAGGTCTATGCCGGGAAGCGCGGTTTGATGGTAGGAAGTTATGCCTGTTTTTGGACGCAGCTTATACAGGTGAACGACTAACAGAATACAGCACTCGATAAAAGATATCCCTCACGCTTTAGCCTTCGCGGTCCCCATAATCCATACCGGTGAAAATCCACCATACGAGTTCCTAAGTCGCCATCCCACTCCTCACGCCCAACGCCACGATCTGTACGTCGCCCGGCCTCAATGCGCTCGATTAGCCGTGAACAATACCTTCGTGTTCGTTGTCCGCCAACATCCCTCCTCGCTCTTCAGCAGTTCTCCTAATCCTGGTTCATCCTCCCCAATACCTTTCACCCGCCCCAGCTCCGCCATGTCAATGGCAAGCTCATCTGCAGCCGGAAGTAATTATTCACAGACATCGTCAACGCAAAAGAAACCAGCGAAATTAGCTATTCAGGCGCCGTCGGGAAAGATTTTGCGGCTAATGAGAAAGAATGAGAATACAATCTCGACAAGCGGGTGGGGAGGTGATGTCGGCGATGGAAGCATTTGGGAGACGATCATCAAGATCGGAGAGCGGGGTGTGTGGAGAGGCTTGGTGCTAGCGGATAGGAGTGCCAGATGGTGCGTCTTTGCAGAGTGGGATTGCGTATAAAAAGGCTCTTTTTAAGAATGTTCTGGGTTGATTCGGCTGGAGGACATCGCAGTGGTAGGGTAGATATGGTTGAAACATCTGCGGAGGACGTTTCGGGCGCGTATCAGGTCTAATCTGTCGGTGTGTGTATAGCAACTCTAGATTAGGTGGAAAATGGCATATTTGCACATAAACATTCGCCCCGATGCCACAGACTATACACAGAGCAAAAAAGCTGAGGTAAATGAGGGAGGAGTGAGTCAGGTGTTTTCGCGCTTGCTTCGCGATTGCTTCGCGATTGCTTCACGTATTCCGCCCCCTATTGATATGAAGTTGGCAAGGACGAAAAGGGCTTCGCCTTAGCGCTCATCAAACATCTTCACCGCCTACTGTCGTTTAGGTAAAAAAAAGCAGAATTCTTCTCTCAGTCCTTATCCACTAATCATTTAACCACACAAGTCTTCAAGGCCTTAGCAAATATACGTTCTCTTAAGCACTTCCATGCAGAGTGCGACTCACATAGAATCCTGGGGATTGGGGCCAGTTACATTCAGATGTCCACCATAAGGTTTCTACTTGATATATTGATGCCTCAGACCATATTCTGAGCAGCATTTGTATCTGTAACGTCAATATTTTAGAATCGCAACTCCTTTAGTTTCGTAAGTTTCGAAGCATCGCCTGTTGCCGGAGGACGCTCTTCGCAGAATCGTCCGAGAGGTTCACGCTAAGACATTATACATGTCAGATTCCGACGAGTTTCTATCAATGCCATTAGGTATCTCGGCATGCAAGCAATGATGGTAATTGCGCCAGCCAAATACATACGTTTGAGGTTGCAAGCCAGCGACAGATATCATCGCTAGGCCCGACCGCAGCAACAAAACTCGGATAGAAGTTTGTCCCATTAACTCCTATTATGCAAGGGTCATCGAAAAAGAAGACATCCATAACTATCCTGGGATGAACGACTTCTTCATGCTGTGAGGTAGGGATACCGCCACCCAGCATGTTTCTTACCCTCCCTGGGGCTCCTTCTGTCGTCATCACGAGGGGTTGGGGTGTCTCTCCGAGATGGTAGGCAAAAACGATTTATGTCTAAAGGATGGGGATCTCAGGGTATAGGGTTTTGAAGGGGATATTTTAACGCGTAATCGATCTGCTAGCGTTTAGTAGGATGTGTCGTTAGATACATAGACAGCAGTCGTCGCTGGTGAAGTGATCATGGGTACAGAGAATCCTAATACGTGGTGCAGACCACACCATGTAGCTATCAAAATAAAAGCGCTCAGCCGTAGTGAAGGAGTGTCTAGTTATAGGAGTATTTAGTCTGAGTCCTTTCACGACGAAGCAAACTGTTATCCAAGTGAGTGTTTGCTGAATCCACCCACAGATCGGGATGACTATACAGTTCGAAGGGATTTCAAGTTGTATCTCAAGTATTCAATGTTCGAAATGGCAGTGCCACCCAGCGGTGCATGTTCATGCTAAGTCTATCTTCCAGGAGTTCCCAATCGCAACCTTAGGATCCCTTATGACTGCCCAACCTGCCTTACCTGCCATGCTAGGATGATATGCTACCTGAATCTTCCTCTGCTTGCCGCCCTCCTCACTTACATTTACCTCCTTCCTGCTAGCCCACTCAGCGCCCACACCAACAATAATGATCTTCTCCACCCGGACATTCTTCATCGTCTTCAAGTAGGCCGCTGTCTTCGCTCCCGTAGCCCCTGCTAAGTTCTCTGAAACAAGAGATGAAGACGCTCTAGAATAAATGAAGCGTCGGTGGATGAACGCGCCGGCTTTATATTCGAAGGTTTCACCATCATCGAGATATAGGGTCCCCTCCGCATCGCCAGCATTGTTTACGATGACAACCAGAGTAAACGGATCCCATTTCATAAGCCCGCTACTTCTGCGTGGGCGATCGCGACGTGGGATGATGTTGCCGCCCCGCATGAGGAGGGGGATTTTCTCCAGAGGAGCAGGGATACTCTTAGTGGTGCCAGCACCTGAGTATCTGGTGTAGTCAAAGTAATCAAAATAAGTCTCCTCGTCAGGTATGTATATGTCCACCTTGTCTGCACCCTCTGTAACGATAGGCTTAGCTAACAGGCCGGTTGAGCCGATGAAGAACTGGTCGTCAAGCGCAAAGCCGGCCTCATCACCGGGAAAGACGTAATAGTGAGGGCGTATTATTGGCGCGCCAACTACGCTGGCTTCATGGAATGCTGTGTACCATGCAGGCAGTAGCTGGTAGCGCAAACGGAGTGCCTGAGTTATGATTGAAGTATAAGGTTCGCCTGCAAGATATGGTTCCCGACGACGGGTATCAATGTGGGCGTGGCCGCGGAAAAAGGGATAGAAAGCGCCAGCTTGGTACCAACGCGTTAGAAGGTCTTTGCCAGGATTGCCAAAAAATCCACCAACATCTGCGCCAGCAAATGGAAAACCCGCGATGCCATTAGAAAGGATCATAGGAAATGCGGCGGCAAGGTGCTCCCACTTGGCTTCATTATCACCAGTCCACATTGCAGCTCCCCGCTGGCTCCCTGCAAAGAATGCACGTGTCAAGACAAAAGGACGACGTATTTCGCCTTTCTTGCGTTCGACCAACGCATGATGGGTGGCATTGTGGTACGTGAGACCATAGATGTTGTGAACATCTCTGTGTTCCCAATTACCGTGGTGGAGATTGTCCTTTGGCATAGTGGTTTCTGGGCCGTTGAAAACAGATGGTTCGTTCATATCGTTCCAGATGAAGGTATTAGGCGTCGTTCCCTTCCAGGAGTCATATTTAAACAACTCTTTCCACCAAGCTCTTGTGGCCGGATTGAAGCAGTCCACCCAGTACGAGGAGCCCGGCCAACACCACCCCTCATAGATATTGCCATCCTTGTTCTTCACAGCGAGTTCCTTGCTCTTGAGTTGGTCGACAACCGGGTAGCCCGCTTCATTTTTGATGTGAGGATCGATGATTGCGACCAACTTCCTATAATTTTTGGCAAGCTGCTTTTGCATAGATATCGGATCTCCAAAGGTGAGAGAGTCCCAAGTGAAGTACTTTTTGGCGTCAGTATATTCGATATCAAGCCAAATAACGTCGTATGGAATGTTATGCTTATCAAACTTTCGATCGACGTCTTTGACATCTTCATCCGAAACGTAATTCCATCTGCACTGATGGTACCCAATTGCAAACTGTTGGGGAAGCTGTGTATATCCAGTTAATTCCCCGTATGCCTTTGCCACATCCATAGGAGATGGGCCAAGGAAAACAAAGACGTCCAATTGTCCACTCTCAGATATCCAGTGGGTATGGGTGTCGATTCTCCCTTTGACACCGAGACTCAATGGGTTGGCAGATGTCTTCGATTTCACAACATCAACCCATGTCTCTGCACCGTTTAGCCAGAAAACCCCGACCGTGGAGTTTCTCCTATGGGCTTGCATGAACGGAATTGAGCCATATAGAGTCATCGGGCTGTCGACCTCGTACTCAAAGACATCTGCATTATAAAGTCGGTAGGGTTCGTTATAGTTCCCATCCCCACCTCTAGCTCAAGCCGTTAGTTGAGCGAAGAACTTGGCATCAAGAACGAGGTATCCAACATACCGTGTCTCTTTCAGAGAAAGGGATGTCGCATGTTCTGGAATACCGAAGACGTGCTCATAACCAGGAAAGGAGATGTCAAGAGCTACACTTTCGGGACCTCTGGGCTTGGAGTCTGTGCTTCCCCCAAATGTTTCCTCCCACCATGTCCCCTCGTCTTCAGCATCTTCCACATTTGCGGCTTCCTCTTCCCCTTCCTTCTTTTCTATTTTCGGTCTCCAGTGCTCCAGATTGAAAAGGCCCCGACCATTGAGTTTCACATGAGTTTGCTCCTCCCGATTGAATTCCACAGCAAATGGCTGATGCCGAATCACTACCTCGAACTTTTTTAGAGGCCCAAATCGCACCCTTGTAATTCCTCCCTCCTTCTGCTCGCCCAGAACAGCAGTTGTGCTAATTCTCAGGCCGCCGACAAGCGCCCAGGCGGCAGCTTCGTTATAACGCTCCTTCCTCGCCTTGCTGCCGTGTCGAAGTTCAATATCGCCTTTCCGACGTTTCTCTTCATCGATAGTGACTCTAGCAGTCCCCGACTCCAGGAAGGTAACCACCAAGGGCAATTGCACCGTCTCCCCACTGGCGCCAACTGTCTTGAGTATTGTACCTTCCAATTGACCATTCTTGAATACTATGGACTCCGATATCAGGTGATAAGGGGAGACCCAGGATGAAGCTTGGGTTGTTGCACTGTCAGCATAAGCACGATTGCGAGAGCAGAAGCCTGACTGCGCGCAGGTTTTGAAGTTCTCGTGCTTCACCATGACTAGATCAGTAGAGTTAGCGGATGCATCCTCCAGAGAACAAGGATGGAACTACGGAGTAATCGAACTAAATAAGTCCAGTAATCATCAATTCACTTACCGCCAGGCTTAAGTAGGGATGCGGCGAATAACAATGCTAAAAGGGTCATCCATCCTGAGGACGATGATGTAAAGAGACTCATGGCGGAAAGACAAGGAAAGGTGAATATACGAAAGATAAATAATCAGATCATCGGATTATACGGTGTTTGGGTGAAGATGTTTACACGGTTGCACGAATTAGGGGCTGGCTTGTTGTTCCTTTGACTGTCAGTGCGTGCGCATTTTGCATCACTGCGCTTTTGGCGCAGAAATACGGAGTACACCCCACCAACCAAACCTTGCACTACACACCGCAATGTCCTCAATCCACCACAACACACAAACAACCCCACACAAAGATCCTCCCATCTACAAACTCGTCAGCCCCAAGACTGTAGGCCTGCTCAGACAAGCTCAGAGATCCAGAGAATCAGAAGAAAATATGGCTTCAGAACTGACGTAAGTCGTTATCCTTTTCCCCTCACTATCGCTTCTCTCTCTTCCAGTTTTCTATTAAAGGCACACAATAAGACTAAGTCGTTATTCTTTTCCCCTCACTGTCGCTACTCTCTCTGCCAGTTTTCTGTTAAAGGCACACAATAAGACTAAGTCAAAGGTAGATTCATTGCCATTAAGCCTGATGGCGTTCAGGTGCGTATATTATTACCACATCTCCCAATTGCAGTAGATTGTATTTTGTTGAGCCCGTCTTCTGACAAACACAATGACAGCGTGGCTTAATTGGACCCATCATTTCACGTTTTGAGCAGAGAGGGTAAGATAGACCTACGAAAATCCCGCTTCAAGAGGCCAATTGACTAAAACCAAATTCAGCTACAAGCTCGCAGCCATCAAACTTGTGTCTCCGTCTAAGGCGCACCTCGAACAGCATTGTTCGTTGCCTCCTACCCAATGGGAGCTTTGATTTGTTGCCAGACAGACTAATGCCGACCTGGTATTGCAGATGCCGACCTCTCCGAGAAGCCTTTCTTCCCTGGTCTCATCAACTGTATGTCCCCTACTTTAGAATGCATCTACAGAGCAATTCGCAAGGCATGAAACGGTAGCTCTTACTGACGGCTTTGTCTCGTAGACATGTTGAGTGGTCCAATTTGTGCTATGGTATGGGAGGGCAGAGATGCCGTCAAGACTGGCCGGGGTATACGCTGTTATCCCGTTAGACATTGTGATAACTGCTGACATAGATGGATGTCGAAGTTCTTCTTGGTGCCACTAACCCTCTTGCTTCTGCTCCAGGCACCATTCGGGGTGACTACGCCATTGTAAGCTCATACTCCTCGAAACTGATCCAAAATTGCACTGACAGATTTTCTCTACAGGATGTGGGTCGCAACGTATGCCATGGTTCCGACTCTGTCGAAAATGCAAAGAAGGAGATTGCGCTGTGGTTCACCGAGGGCGATCTTATTTCCTACAAGTCTGCTCAGTTTGACTGGGTCTACGAAAAGCCTTAGAAATACCATGCGAGCAGCCCACTATCTGCTAGGATATGAAATTGTGTGGGCCGGCGCCCGCACATGGGGGATCTCCATGGTTCAATGGATGAAAACGAGAGAGCCTCTGTGTTCTATGACACTAGACAGAAAATTAAAGATATATCTTTCCACGCAACCACGGATTAACATGGTGAGCTTTGGCCTTAACTTTGGCTTTCTAAATGCCGTGGTTCATAGGGAGCAAGCTGCCACATCAGCTTTCCGCGAGTTTGGAAGTAGGCAGCACGCGTAGGTCAGCTGTGTGAATATTCTTAAGGTCTATTTCGTGAGAGCTTCCATAAACATAGGTCTTCTTTCTAGCACATCAGCCGTTCTCTTACCATCATCACAAGATTTCAGATCGTCTTGAGTAGTTTCTTAACAGGTTGTTGTAGAGCTGTGGCTCAATGAACCGCTGCTGATTTTCATGGCTTTGAATTGCAGTTGCTAGTGCGAGTGCCTACTTTAAAAACGGCACGGCCCCTGTCTTAGACGTCCTCCCTACTGATTCAGGAAACGCCCCTTTCAACATAAGTTATAGCGAAGTTTCCAAAGCAAACACCCGTACAAACGGCCACGCTGCGCTTATTTCACGATATAAACTCTATCCATTTTAAGTCTAATATCTGGCAACCCTAACTACATAATACAAATCTGCTTGGAATCTGCGATGCACCATTTTCTCAAACATTGAAAGAAGGCTGTGGAAGCTGACAGTGCCAGACCTCATGATTGAAAGAGTGACTTCGCTCCTGGGAAATTATTGGTGAACAAAGGGTGTTTGGACAACTCCTCAGCCGACATGCGCTCTCTCGACTCAAACTAGAGGGTTTTACCCAGCAGATCGAACAAGCTGGTGGCTTACTCGGCTGAAATCTTCGCCAATGGCCCCTTATTATGCTGCATAAAAATGTATTGGGCATCCGTGCGAGCGGAGTTCAATCGTCTCCATTTACTCATTGTCCTCAGCTCGGGGAGGACCATGGCATTCGTCCTCAATGTCTTTGATAATATTAAATAGAGGACAAGCGGATGATCCGTTCTCCTTGAGCCAAGTGTGCAATTGGCCGCCAGCCTCTACCGGTTTTGGCATGTCATCTTCGTCGAAATACAGGCGATCCCACCTGTCGGGGAGTCTGCCAAGCATCTTGACCAGCTACTTGTCCCACTCCAAATCTTCTGTAAGAGGGCTTTTCCAGACCGTATCGTATAAAGTGTGTAGCCAAGTACCCAGAGTTCTGTGTGGATACTAGTTGCCATTTCAAATCAAGTTTTAGGAGCTGTGAAGCTCTCCTATATCAACAACCCTGTGTATCACTAGACAGCCAGGCGGCTGAAAATCCTCCATGTCCGAGCTTGTGAACCGCTTTATATCTCCCGCTGTCGAACTGGCCTCCAAGATGAGCCGGATGATAACCCCAGACCGGTACTTTTATAGGCCCTCTACACGATCTGAGAGGGGAGGATAGTAATCTGTCATGGTCAGAATCGGGGAGTTACAAGGCCCGTCATCTTGCTAGTCTATTCCACCCCAGCAGGTGTGGAAAGTTAAAGGGCATCGCGGACTTGTATCCCACTGAGTTTTGCATTCTCATCAGCCTGCCTTTCGCCAGTTGACTCAGTGAGCATACTCACTCAAAAATTGAAGATTTAAAGTCAGGCATGTCAAGCGAAGCTAGCTGTGTGGAGGACCCGACACACTAAAACAGGAGAGCTCAGAAGGTGAAGAAAGCTAGTTCCGTAAGTTGGGAGTTACTTTCAACTGCCGATACATCTCAAGCGTTTATATAATGAAATCTAAATGGGGGAGCTTAGCATTCTCAGTAGTAGGCGCATATCCAAACGCGTTGCAGTCGCCAGTTCCAACATTTTGAATATGCTCCACAGGGTGAAGTCAGGATACCTGGAAGAGGCTGCTGACTCATCAACACCACGCCGCTTTAGAATACGGAACTCACTCTGCTCGTCGCTTAATACCAAGCAAATTTCTGACCGTCAGACAGACCTTCCTTTCCTCATATTTCACCTCGCAATGACTTCTTCTCTGATTACATCGCTGTCGAAGGCCTTGCCCAAGCCTAAATATACTGGTGACGATGGAGATCTGCCGTCACACACCGTCTCGATAGGCCCACGCGTGTTAGGTGGAGGCTCTTTGGAGGAGAGGCAGCTGGCAGTCATAGTGTGTACTCCTCTTACGCGGGCAGACCAAGCTCTCTTTAGCACTGACCCACTCCAGAGAACGGGGCCTCCACCGTATGGCCAGCGGTCAGGCTGGCGACCTCGATCGGCAGAAGACTATGGCGATGGCGGAGCCTTTCCTGAGATCCCTGTTGCGCAGTATCCGCTTGACATGGGTAGGAAATCCGCCTCAAATAGTAACGCTCTTGCCGTGCAAGTTGATGCAGAGGGCAGGGTCAAATACGATGCGATTGCTCGACAGGGACATAGTGATAAGCGGATTGTACACGCCTCATTCAAAGACCTGATCCCTTTACGTCAGCGGGCGGACGTTGGCGAGATCTCATTAGAAAGGCCATCGGAGGAAGAGGTTGCAGCAGCAACAGAAAAGACCAAAAATGCTCTCGCTGCTCTAGTGTCTGGCGCGGTGGCAGCGCAGAAACCGAAGAACGTCAAGGGAACAACAAGGAAGGATCCGACCTACGTTCGGTATACACCAGCGAACCAGATGGGGGATAACACAAGAAAAAATGATCGCATCATGAAGATTGTTGAGAGACAGCAGGATCCAATGGAGCCACCGAGATTCAAGCACAAAAAGATTCCCAGAGGTCCCCCGTCGCCTCCACCTCCGGTCATGCACTCTCCGCCACGGAAGCTCACTGCTGAAGATCAAGAAGCTTGGAAAATACCGCCTCCGGTATCTAATTGGAAAAACCCAAAAGGCTACACCGTTCCTCTGGACAAGCGATTAGCTGCCGATGGACGAGGCTTGCAGGACGTTACAATTAACGACAAGTTCGCACAATTTGCTGAGGCGCTATTCACGGCCGATAGGCATGCTAGAGAGGAGGTGAAACAACGGACGTTAATGCAACAGAAATTAGCAGAGAAGGAGAAGGCGCAGAAGGAAGATCATCTGCGGATGCTGGCTCAGAAAGCTCGAGAAGAGCGCTCTGGTACTGGTCTGGGGGGGCGTCGACAGACTCGTGGCACTCGTTCGCCGAGCGGCAGTAGAACCTCATCACCAGATTCCTCAAGATCTGCTAGCGGGAACGATGAGGCGGCAAGAGAGCGGGAAGAGATGAGGCGAGAACGACGTCGGGAGGCCGAAAGGCAGCTGCGGCAGTCTCGTATGGGTACCGAGCGAAGGATACAAATGATGGCAAGGGAGCAAAACCGTGATATATCTGAAAAGGTTGCATTGGGGCTTGCAAAGCCAACGCAGTCATCTGAATCCATGTGGGATTCCAGGCTCTTTAATCAGACAAGCGGCTTTGACGCGGGCTTCAACGAAGACCAGCCCTATGACAAACCTTTGTTTGCCGCCCAAGACGCGATTTCATCCATTTATCGACCAAGAACGACCAATGATGAGGATGGCGATGACGCTGGAGCGACTGAGATGGAGCGAATCAAGAAGTCAAATCGTTTTGAGGTGCTTGGCCGCGCAAAAGAGGGGTTTAAGGGCGCAGCAGATGCAGAGGTGAATTAGGATTCCTTACCATGCCAACTGAAACGCATTATTTACTAACTTTTGCTTGATTACAGGCAAGAGATGGGCCAGTTCAATTCGAGAAGGATAGTACAGATCCATTCAATGTCGATCAGTTCTTGAGCGAAGTGGCCACCAGCGTAAATAACAAGAGATATGGTGTGCAAGAGCCGGAATCTCGAGCTCCGAAACGCGCTCGGGTTGATGAAGACGAAGATGACAGATAGGATCGAATCAACAGCGATGAGGAGGGGTTAGAAGGCCCTCCGGACCAATCTGGGAAACAGGAGAGGCTTGTCCTATTATGGAGCATTTTCTCTAGATCTACCTACACTGCTGTGTTCCGGTGGGTACGGCACTGTATGATACATTTGCGGACGGGTGAACTATATAGTCTCAAAGAGAAGTGTCTCGGACTGTATACCCCACTTCTTGCACAGTTATCATGAGAGGCTCCAAGGCGCGATGAGGCGTATAAAAGCTTATACAAGGAGATGACTGGCGACATGATATTTCGGCTTCATCAACAATAGTATCAGACCAAGCAAAATATGGGAGAACGTTATGTATGTACGAAGAACATATATACATACATCCGACTCTCAGATTCTCATTGTCAGCATAAGAGCGCAGCTTATCAAGAGGTGATGCCATGTATTTTAAGACCTTTACACGTCCTACAACCCGTACCAAGTCCCGAAAAGGAGTGGGAGGGTTAAGCGTTATCACTTCCGTTGTTTTCAGGCCAGTGTGCAGAGTACATGTTCACACTGTATATTCGGTTTCAGTCATCGAACGCTCGCCAGCATCCATATTTTGTGGCTACTCTCTATTGTATGCATCTGCCTTCAGTCGATGATTTAAATATTTCCTTCCCAGAGGTGACCGTGTATTAGACACGGCTTAATTTCCGCCCCCCCCTCTCCCAACAATGAGCTCCAGAGCACACGTGGAATAACGTGAGACAACGTTAGTTCTTTAATGACATCGAGTTCTTTCCAGCCTCTTCTTGTTTCACGATCTACGCAGGTACCTGGGTTAAGTACGGAGGTCGCGGCCAAAAGTCTTGACCCGACTCGTTTAGCGAGGTGCCCCAGTAAACCGCACCCCAACCAGCAATTATACCAACCATAGCTAGGCGTGTTTGTAGCCGGCTACCCACCTAAAAATTAGTAAGCCGACGCCTAACCGTCCACGGGTGCCAAATTTGCCTTTTGAACCCTGAAAGACCCCTGCCAGGGAGTAGTTTTCATAGATTTAGAAGTAGAA
>JAJDMY020000494.1:0-28141 GCA_022345705.2 Sabuloglossum arenarium | reverse complement strand
TCATCCACCACTTCAATAACCTCATAGTTTTCTAAATCTCCTTCATCCAAAACCGATACCAGACCTGGTAATTTTTTGAAGTTTTCAGCTTCATTTCCTTCTAATTCTTCTCTTAATGCTTCCCGAGTTCGCCACGCTTGCTGATAGCTCACTCTCAAGTTGCCATGCTGAAGTCGCTCATTGCTTTGTATCTGAGTGGGAGGAATTTTGCGATTCTCCGCCACTGATGAACGGTTCCGCTCTGCAAGGAAGGCCACAGAATTTGCTTGTCGAAATTTTTGATGTGTAATAGGACTGCAGGAATGGCGAATATATCGAGTAATACGATACTTTGGTCCTTTTAGCACTGCCGCACGAATAGTAAATTTGCAGGAATCATTACGACAGGCAACAATATAACGGCTGTGGTCTGAATGAGTGACCAGAAATGATTCTCCTTGCTGAATAACATAGTCTCGAATAGCAAGTTTAGCAGCATTTAGTGACTCAAACTCAACGCATAGACTTTCAGGAATAGGTGTAGCCGGCATTCTTGAAGAGATAGTGATCAGAATATAAAAAGAATTTGAAAAAAGAATTCTCTATTGTGCGAAACGCTAAAGCAGGAAGCGCATCCTGCATACATGCATCATGCGGGTAAATCGTGGTAGATTGGTAAAGAAAATTAAAAAAAAGTGGTAGACGAGTAAATATCCCTTTAAAGAATCTGCCTGAAGGATTGGAAGCGACATATGGCCGCGTTCTAGATCGGATCAATGCCTTGACCCCATCGCATAAGCTTCTGGCTGAACGCATCTTGCAGTGGACTGTCACTTGTTTCCGACCTCTTACTGTGTCCGAGTTGGCAACTGCTCTCGCAGTCAGAGTCGGTGGTGACCGCTTTGACCCGAAACAAAGAGTGAGAAGTCCCCGGAAATTGTTTTTCCAATGCTGCGGATCTCTCATCGAACTGGATGAGAGCGATAAGACGGTGAGACTGGTGCACGCATCGGTGAAGCAGTTTCTCCTTCGCCATTGGATGGTCGATCAAGCTATTACACACAGCTATATCGCCCAAACATGCTTGACCTACCTGTCTTACGGAGATAGAGACCCCACACGGGTCGGACATGATCTAGTATCATCCCTCGACAATCTCCATGCCCTTTTCGATGCCAACCCTTTCCTCCGTTACAGCACTCTGAACTGGTGGAAGCACACGGAGAGCAGCAACATCGACGACAAGGTTAATAAGGCCATTGTGAAATTTGTATCCTCGCAGAGCAGCTCTGCTAAATGGCTCCAAGCATTACACAATCTTATTGATGATGGCCGATACGGTGGCAGTTGGGCACATGGTATTGTCAACGACCTTAGAGGAATAAAATCCAGGCTCTCAGCTACAGCCCTGGACCATTCTATATATAGTCAATGGCTCGCACGCTTGGATTGGACTAAAGGAGGCCGCTTCTGCCGGTGGCAGAGGTTTATGGATAGCGGCCCAGTCCAATGCTATCCACTATTGCATGTCGCTGCTCACTTCGACTTTGTCTGCGCTATAAAGGCTGAATTGGCCCAGGGTATTGAGGTTGATTCGCTGAATCATTACGGCGAGACAGCTCTGCACCAAGCTATCCGCGCTGATGCAGTTGAGGCGGCGAAACTTCTCTTGGAGTCGGGTGCGGACTTGGACTTCCTGTCCTACGAAGGGCATACTCATATTCAGAGGGCTATCGGTACGGAATATTATGTTGGTGCTAGAGTCGGAGAATACGATGTGTTACCCTTGCTACTCCAAACGGGAATTAATATTCACGCCCGAAACAAGGCGGGACAGACTGCGCTACACTTTGCATGCTGTGAGCAGAAAGACTCGCCATTCAATGTGCAACTCATTCAGCGACTGCTGGACGCTGGAGCCGGTAAAGATGTGAACACGAGAGACAAAGATGGAAATACGCCATTGCATTTCGCAGCGCGTTGGAACCTCGTTGGTGCCGCCAAACTACTCCTGAAATGGGGCGCCTCTCTCGAAGGGGAACTAGAGACAACGAGGAACAAAGGAAGAACGGTACTGCATACAGCATGTTCCGTCCATCGATCTGCACCCTTCATATCTCTCCTGATTGAAGCTGGTGCCGACATCAACGCCGTCGATAAGGGTGACCTCTTCGCTACTCCATTACATGTGGCCGCAAGGATAGGGTCCAACGCGGTAAAGGAGCTGATCCTAGCCGTAGCAAATGTGATTGCCTTGGATCAAGATGGACGGATACCTCTCCACTACGCAGCACGGGAAAACCTAACAGAAGAGATCCAGTTCTTGATCGATCGAGGGAGCTGGGATGACATTCAAGACGTCAGCGGCAAGACTCCCCTTGATATTGCAGTCGAAAACAACGCCACAGGAGCTATCGAATTGCTCCAGCGGACCCGAAAGCATAAGAATGTCGACCCACAACTGGCACATCCGAATCTCTATCTCAGGAAGCGGAACTTGGAATACTCACCTAATCCACACGAAGTCTTCCATGCCCTCTTTCTCCTGAATTGTTGTTTCCGCAAACAACTTTCAGGGAATATGGTCAAATATATCCTCAATCTAGCCGAATACTGGATCAAGTCTATGGTCTCACGATCCGATAAAATCGTGATTTTAGAAGACGATGTCGGGTCCAGCTATGTGCGTAGTTCACCCATCGTGGGGCGACCTCACATGCCGGTCAAGAAGCTTGCGTTTGCCATCCGGAGTCACGACCAGGGTTACAGCAGCTATCCAGAATTCCACGGATCGTACCAACACAGCTTTACCTGGTTCGAAGCAAGGGTCCAGCGTGGCGATGCACTCACCCCCGAGGGGCCACGGATCATGACCAACGTTCACGCCAGCAGTAAGGCTAGATTGCATACGATCACCTGGACAGACGAAGCAGTTGTTAAGGCTCAGGAAGAGAGCGCGAGCGCGAGATGGATACGGACCCTGGAGGTGGGCGATGTTGTCGCTGTGGTACCGTTTGCAAAGTACCCTGGCTGGCAAAACCACGTCGATCAAGTCGAGATCGAGATATATACCTCAGTTCTGTTGTAGCTCATTTGATTCATGAATATCAAATGTTATATATTTGCAGCCAATGGTACTTCGGAAACCCAAGAGCCGTAAGCAGAGTGAGACAAGCCGTACGGGAGATTTCTCCAGACTTGCCAGAATTAAGCTATTCTAGTCAAAACCTCAGGCGTGCAGATGCCATCCTATCCCCCTTAGACATGCGTAACTAGTCGGAATGCGCACTGGGATCTATCCACTCATAGCGGGAGCTGCATGGTGTGTGCTCTGACGACAGCTTGGTCAATCTCAGCCTTATTTTCCCAGCCTCGTTCCCACGTTGACCGCTCAGCCTTACTAAAGATACCTCTCTAAGATCGGAAATCCACATGACCCCCACCTCGACATCGCGAATAAAACTAAAATCAGGCCACTTCAACATCCAGCTGCATCTGCTGTCGCTGTGGATGAATTATTTGACTTGGAGTAGGTATGGCAAAGCAGAATTCATACCTTTGTGAAGATTTGGTGTGGCCGCTTGGCAGACCGTGACTGTAGAATCTAGATCACAGAACACTATCTTAGGGCATCTATTGGCCGCCACAACATGCCGGCGATTGTAGGCCTCGCCAGAACTGCATAACCCCGCACCTCTCTGTTAATATGACCACCCCTTCGCCTCTTCGCCTTATTCCTCTCTCTACACCCTTTCTTCAGGTTTAAAATGCGAGAAACGAACTCTAGGTCATGAAAACATTATTCATTCTAAGTGCTCTGTTGGCGCTCTGTGTGCTTGCTGCCGCTCAGACAAGCTGGATCACCGCTCGGAACTTCGTTCGGTTGTCTCTCCATTCATGTAGGCATCCATTTGGCCGAGTTGCACGTAGCGAAATTTATACTGATTCAAGTGGCCATGGCAAATAGCTATTGTCGTTGGAGATTGGCTCTATATTGATTCAGGCGAACTACAATTCATGAATGGTTCCCAAGTAGCTTTTGGGTCTTGTAAGGCAATCACCGCAACAGCCGCCACCTTCTTTCAGGCGCCCCTGCTGTAGCTGATATGGGGCATTATCAAGTGAACCAGACGCTCTCGATTCCACTCTCAGCTTCCTGGACCAACACAACAGTAAGTATCAACGCCATCAACAAGCCGTCAAGTTTCCCACACCTCACTCGACCCTTCTTATGGTGGGATGGGGCTGCTGGATCTATATACTCTTTCGGTGGTTCGATGTCCGCCCTTTATCCCAATACCCCTGTCCCCCCATTGTCTATATGGACGTTCAATCCAGATAACAAGGGAGGCGGGTCTTGGAACGAGGCCTACAGCTCGGCGGATAGAATCTTCACCAGATTTACTCGGGCTGCCCACAGCGGGTTTTCTTCGTCGCCAGATGCCGCGTACTTGCTTGGAGGATGGATATCTAGCTGGACAAGTCCAGAAACAACTTATCTTGGTTCATGGGCACTAGCGCTGTCAGGACTGGTTGTCTTTGCCTTTGGAGACTCTAGCTGGAATAATGTTAGCTCTGCTGGGTGTTCGCTGCTTGGCTACTCAGTCGATTCAGGAATGCACTTCGTGCCATCGTTCGGAGAGGCAGGGGTGCTTGTGATGGTTGGCGGAGATTTCCCAACCAACCAATATTATTACGGAGGCCTCGCACTGAGGAGTATGGATAATGTCACGGTCTATGACATCCACAACCAACGTTGGTATCACCAGACTGCTACAGGTGATATCCCGGAGCCGCGGACGGTTCCCTGCATTGTAGGAGCTCAAGGAGGCAACAATAACACGTACGAAATGTAAGCTCAGTCATATTTTCCATTCCTGGCAAAATGGCATATACTAACCGCATCCAGTTTTATTTTTGGTGGTCAGACTGCGGATTCTGGTCATGTTTATGTTCTTTCACTCCCAGCATTCCGCTGGTTCCGCGTCAATCCCTCCACGGCACCACGGACAGGCCATAGCTGTGAGGTAATCGGAAACCGGCAAATGATCAGCATTGGCGGCAACGAGCCTACCAGCTCCAATATAGTTCAGGATACATTCACATATGGGTTGGGAATATTCGACATGGTGACGTGGGAGTGGAGCTCCAGTTTCAACCCTACCGCAGGAGCATACAGGCCATCGGATCAGGTGAAAGAATACTACAACCAAAAGTTGTCCTACCGCTCCAACCGCGCCCTATATTGCTCATGTTCGCTGATTAACCCTGTAGTTCCCAATATCCCTCCCAATGGGACCAATCCGAGCTCCAGGCACTGATAGTTACAAACAGTAGGTTCAGGAAAACGTCCCGAAGACTAGTCTCTTATGCTGACCTCCATACCACACCAACAGGCACACCCTCTCGAGCGACGACAACTCCCTCCAATTCGACTAACCCGATTCACCCTTCAGCCGGCGTAGTAGCCGGCAGCGTTGTCGGTGGCGTGGTCGGCCTGGTTATCATCATGGGAGTCATGTTCTATTTGGGGTTATCATGCCGACGACCCCAGGTACACGAATATACTGGAGAGGATTCAGGGCCAATAAGAACTGTACCCTTCATCCCTGAGACGGGGCAGGCGGGGACGTGGGAGCTTCATGCTGCGAATCAAGCGACTCAACAAGGTCAGAGATTTGTTGTTCCAGGTTCGTCGTATCAGGGTTAGCCTCAGGCAAATGTTAATCAAGAGGACGAGGGTGACAATGGGTTGATGTTGCGGTTTAGTTAGTGCTAGTTACATGCTACAGACTAGAATGTAAGAGACGAAAACTGGCTTGACTATTCCTCTATGTAGGCATTAAAAGTTTTGCAGCATGGCTAGCTACATTAGCAAGTCTGGGGATGAGATGAGTGATGTGTGGAAGCCAGTGTTAATGGCCTGTGCATTGTTGCTTTTGTATTCACTATGCAGCGGTGTTAACACCTGCCTTGTGTCATATGTCTCTCACCTTGTTCACTACTCCATAATCAATCAAGCCTTTGTTCCTGTGTCCCACAGCATAGACGTTTTAACAGTGATGCTAAGATAACTAAATAATAGTTTGTTAGAGGCTACCATTGGACGCCACCATATGTGGTCAGTAAGCGATTTCATATCCTGGACTCCGAATATCGGCCTACCCCGCCCACATGGATTTTCTGGGTGTATGGCTTTACCCACCTCACCCTGTCACCCAACATCCTTCGCATTAGTTCTATCCGCTCTGTTTTACGTATCAAATCTATGGCTAGCCCTAGCACACTAACAACTCAAAAACCTCCCCGATGCCACATCGCGAAGCCTCCACAACCTCCTACTATTTGCGGCAAGTCAGTCTTCCTGGCCGGTAGCATCGAGGCGGGTTCTGCTGTCGATTGGCAAAGCACCGTGACATCTTCTCTCACTCATCTCCCGATTACGATTCTCAACCCACGCCGCAACGAATGGGACTCCACATGGGTTCAAGACATCTCGAACGTTCACTTCCGGGAACAAGTTGAGTGGGAACTCGACGCCCTGGACTCCGCAGATATCATCGCGATGTTTTTCGATAAGGAGACCCGGTCGCCGATCAGCCTGATGGAATTAGGACTTCATGCCGCCTCTGGGAAACTGGTAGTCTGTTGTCCCGAGGAATTTTGGAGAAGGGGGAATGTGCAGATTGTTTGTGCGCGGTATGGGATCACGTTGGTGGAGACGTTGGAGGAATTGGTTGAGTGCGTGGTGGGGAAGTTGGGGGACTGCGGGGAATGAAGGGTGCGGTACAACGGAAAGGGGTGTGACGGGGTGAAATTACTAGGATTATTAGGACGGACTGTGAGCTGGCCGAGCCCGTATGGAAATATTCTACAAAGCTGTATTATACACCTGAATGCCTCAGAAAACTCCTTCATTGATCTCAAATCAAAACAGCCCCAGCCCCTCTAAAATTCTCAGGTCATCTCTTCGCTTTGCCCCCCCAAACCACATCCCTCTCCGAAGTTGCTACTGGCCGTCATCCTCAAATGATGGTCATGGGTGTCGTGTCCTCTTGTGGAGGGCCGTGGGGCGGGTCCCCCGGGGGTGGTGTCAAGCTGAAGCAGGTAGCGCTAGAGTCTCGAGCTGGCGCGTGGAAGAGTTAGAATGCGTTGATGATACGGAGTTAAAATTGAATGGATGTTTGGAATATTACACAACACTGGACGATGGTGATTCACGTCCAGCCCACACAAGCGTTTGGTTTTGTTATTTTGATAAGTTTTCTTATATTTATACAGAATATTAGGCCTATTTCAGGTAGCTGCAGTAGACTGCTCCACCATAGTTAATAGGAGTCCCCAGGAACCGGAAAGTCCACGGGAACCGGACAGGTTCCATGCGATTCCACAGCCCCGCACTCCACCAACGATTCGAGCATCAGTAGAATCATCGTAACAATGGACAGAGGGAAGAGGCTTACCCGAGCGATTAAGGTCCTCAGTAATGGGCAAATATCCACAGCTTATGCAGCAGCGAAGCGGTTTAATGTTCTATACACGACACTCTATAATCGGCGAAATGGACGCCGGACAAAGCGAGAAGCTCTCGAGCATCAGCATGTGTGTTTTGCAGGCGAAGAGGTCCTGGTTAGCTGGATACAACGGTGATCAGCCCAAGGATTTCCAATACGGCACGATATGCTACGTGGGATGTCTGAGCATTTGACATTAAATCGAGCCGAGCCCTCGCGCCGCTAAACCACCTCAACCCAGATCCTCGGACATAACTGGGTGATTAGATTCGTGGCCCGACATCACCACTTGAGATCAGTAATTGCCAAAAGAGCCTTACCAAACCAATCGAACAGTCGCGAAACGAAGCATGCACAGCTGAGAATTTTATGCTAATGCCACAGGCCCTTGACACTAATGCCACAGCCATGGCATTAGCATTTATCGCGCACCAAGGCGAAACCAAAGATTGCTCAACCACGAGGACGTCCGGCGCCAAACCAAACACCACCGCATCGCCGTATGAACCGCGCTGCAAGATCATATCTTATAGCATCCTCACAGCGTGAACTCTCTGCTCTCTGCCTCTGAGAAAGTTATCCCAGGTACTGTCTCTGCCACAAACACAGTTCCAAACGAGGTCAGAGATGCAGAACAGACTGAAAGAATCTCGCGGTATAATAGGCAGAACGGGGCCAACAGAAGGCAGGACGCGAAGCAGCAGGAGGCTGTAATGTAATGTATATATATACTATACATACATACACAGTAGACACATCTCCACTCTTTATAGCCTCATCTCATTGATAGCAGCTGAGTGTAGCATTTCCACCCCGTGGCAATAACGACGGCCAAATATAAAATCAAGCCCCAAGCTCTGGGATATACGAGCTTATCCTCGATAAATAAACACCGCTACCCGGAGACTGCCTAGTCGCCACAGAAATTGACGGTCAGTGGGCGTCTATATAGGATAATGTCTTTCCTTCAGATATGGTATTCTAGTTGATTAGTTGGTGTACTTGTCTTGAGGTATCCTACCCTCACCGTATTTGTTGGATTGCGAAGTTCAGTTAGTCAGTTGATGTGGCTTCTCGAGCGTGGGTACCCTCTGGAAGTCATTAGTGTCCACCGAAATTCCCGCAAAACAAAGCTCGAAGCAAAAAACCACCGTGGTAAATTCGTCGGTCGGAAATTCCACTGTAGGATAGGCAAGTTAGGATGTCTCGGGGGAGGAAAAGAAAATCGCTTGGGCACACCATAGATATTCTATGTACTGTATGTATGTACAAGTGCCGTGCCATAAGTCCCCGACCTATGGCCTCGGTGAAGCATTAACACACTACTCAAACCCTGCGCAGCAGCGCAAAGAGAAGATATTTTGCTTCCAATCTCTAAAGGTAGATAGTCTAATATATAAACAAAAATTTAGTACTAGGTATATCCAACTATGGTCTTTATAACCATTTCCACCCATACCAGTATACAATCAATAGAGCTATAGAGACCCTTCGAAATTTTATTTCCCATACTTCATAGACTATACTTTTTTTTTTCTATAGTACTTTTCTAAAGGTCAGATATAGTTGGTAGGTTACTTTTTTTTTTAATTCTGCTTGGATGCACCCGACTAAATTGAAGTTAGGAGAATAGAAAGGCCGTCGATATTGCTACGGGGCATTATGCTAATGCCACAGGGTAAAAATGCTAACGCCACGGGCCCGTGATACTAATGCCACAGCCATGGCATCAGCATGTTGCACACACCAAAGCACAGTCAGCGCAAGAGAGATAATGGTGAAAGGTGTAGCGTACCTAATTATCCAATTATGTAGTACGTATATATTTATGAAGCCTTCCGTTGCTTCTTGCCTCCCCTCCTCTGCTGTTCCTATCTTGCCTGCCGCTCCCTATGCATCGTTACTGGCCTTGCTCTCTGTCGGTCCCGGTCAATAACCAACTGTAGAGGCAGTGGAGGCAGTAGGATAACTACCAGGAACTATCCTCCCAAAGACAGGATTCCAACTGTCTTGAGGATGTCACTCAGTGGTATCTTATAGTAGAGTTCTAGCGACGATACCGCAATTCCTACTTTCTTACTAGACGTCACATTGGTTGAACAATTGCTGGGTCAAGAACTCTTCATTGTTGGAGTAACTTAAGGTGTCCTTGGCTGCGACTTGGTATTCATAAAATGCTAATGCCACGGCCGTGGCATTAGTATCACGGGCCCGTGGCGTTAGCATTTTTACCCCGTGGCATTATCATAATGCCCCGTGGCAATATTGACGGCCGATTTTAATAGAGCGAAGCATAGAGGCACTTGCGCCAATTATAGGTAACTGGAATATCATTTCCAATGGCCACTACACTCTGACAAGTGGAGCAGAATGGGGTATGCTTAGAAAAATTCAGTGACACTCCTGCATCAATTGATTGCCGTGGTGTAGCCTGTTTGTTACTGTGTATCTGGCTTGTTTTTGAATGGGAGTATGGCTACTGGCAGCACCTAGAGCTTAGCGACTTCACAGCCTTACCAGCAGCATTTCTACCCCCCCCATAACTGGTCTAGAAACAACACTGTGCCAACTGTGACGTTGTGGTATTGCTTATCAGATTATCTGTGGGGTTACCATTCCTGCCGGTGGGGTTACCATTGTTGCCGGTGGGAATACCGGTACCCAAATGATAAGGTTCTAGGCTCCATAATCGAATCCGCGTGCTGATGTGAGTATGAGACTGGTGAAGCAAGATTGATGGAATAGTATTTGGACCCCATCTGATAGATACGCGATAAGTATAGGGGTTGGTTTTGGCATCCATTAGATAGCGAAGTAAATGATACCAGTATGCTGACTAGACTCTGGAGCAGGCCTGAACTTCCACGACAGCCAGAGAGAGTGAGAGACGGAACAGAAAACGAGAAAACTAGTTAGATTCCTGAAAATGGTAGTAGGATAAGGAAGGACAGCGCGTGATATTAACAACCCGCGGAGACTTAGGGAGCCAGAAAATCAATAAAATCAGAAGAGAAACAGCTCTCTCTGAAGAGAAGCCGACCGCCATGTTGCGGATACGCTACATATCATCTCACATTAGAAGTAATCCCCGGGAACCGGAAAGTACCTGGGAACCGGATAATTCCCCACCACCACCACAACAAACCCAATACCAATAATGAGGAGCTGCCTGTAATACCTCTAAGCACAAACACCTTTTCCGCTATTACACTAACAAAAACCACTACAGCTTCAAGTAAAATAGCACTTTAGGCCTCCAGTATAGTGTTCTGAATCATATAGAATCTGCAGTTCTTATATCCTACCTTTCTCTAAATTGTAGGTATGGCCGACCGCAAAAAGATTGCTAAAATTAGTATTAAGATTAGCAATCCAGAGATGCATGCCTTATCCTATAGAGACAAGTCTTTCAGGAGGTCAGAGTAGTTGTATTAAGTGCAATAGACCAGCGGTTAGCAGCAAAAAGATGGGGGGATGAGATGAGAGATAACTGAGAGATGCTTACGAGCAGTCTCAGGCCAGTACTATTACCATGGGTCGAAATGCTAATGCCACAGGTTCACCTAATTCCAGTTGAACTAACGCCTAAATCTAGTTAAAAGGACTACCTAAAGCGCAGGTTAGTTCTTGTCGGAATAGTGGTGCATGCATGCTCCCGTGGATAGGAAAAGTCCTCTCCCGGTGGCCGGCTTCGACACTCCGTTGGCTATAATGTATTGTTCTTTTACGTTTGTCTACTCTATTCTATATGCTATGCTACTTCTCTATGTACGCCATCAATCAAGTAAGTGTTTCTGCCCCACTCGCTTAACTGGAGACACGCGAACCCGTATTGTCCTCCGTGGCAATAATACTGGCCTTAAAATCCGGCGAAGTTACTATTTGGGCGTCGGTCCCGGCACACCCCAAAACGATACGGCCACGCCCTTCAGATTTATTTCGGCTACACCCCACCTAAAGTTGGTTAAGAATTTAATGGGAAACATCACTTTGGCCACACAATAAATGCTCCAGAATATACAAGAAGGAAATTTAAATTATAATTTAGATAATATAAGATCAAAGGCCATGGGTATTGCCATGCGAAGTTTTAGTAACACCACGCAGGAATTTTGGTAGTGCCACACTCCGCCACAGCTGGTTAAGCGAATGCCTAGCTTTCAGCACTTCGCTACTTAAAGTAATCCCTAGAGTAGGGATTAGCGCTATACCCTGCAGTACTCCGCTGCTGAGGTCGGTTTCTGCCACCACATGAGGGCCACTGCGGTATTCTATAGTAATAATATTCAAAATTAGCTAGTATAGTATCATAACTAACATAATCTGATATTGAGCACTGCTCTGCAATGTCTTGATATTTCAGGGGGAGCACCTGCTTTAGGGATTACTTTAGGCATTGCAATGCTGAACACTAGACATTCGCTTAACCAGCTGTGGTGGAGTGTAGCATTACCAAAATTTCTACATGGTGTTACCAAAACTTCGCGTGGCAATACCCATGGCTAAGATCAAGACAATACAACTTAAAGAAAAAATTAAATGGTACCTTTATATATAGATGCATGCGGAGAAGCATGTAAACTAAGACAAGGTCACTGGTACAGCTTTAGCCTGGTTAAGACGTGTCACTAACCAATTAACTATTTAGTGAGGGAAGAACGCATAATATTCTGATTTCTAATCTTTTGACATGATAGCGACAGCTGCAGAGCTGGCAGGGAAAAGTGGAGTTGTAGGCTCATTCAAAATATATCAAAATATTAATTTAATTTGTTGTTGTGTTGCTTACAAGCAGTGTTCCATAGTGTGTGGCATAACCAAATCAGAAGGGTGTGGCTGTACCATTTTGGGGTGTGCCAGGACCGACGCCCTACCATTTCTGCTGGTGGGGTTACCATTGTTGCCAGTGGGAATACCGGCACTCTATCATTTCATTTCTACATCAACATGTATTTAAAAACATATTATATTTCTCATTATTATTTCTATAGGATAATTATACTATACTAATACTGTACCATCTACAAATGTGGTCTATGCTATAGCATCGGGTGAATATGGCGATGTATAGGACCATAGTATTACCACGAGTATAAAATGGTCATGCCACAGGTTTATCTAATTTCAGTTAAGCGACTGCCTAACTCTAGTTTAGAGGACTGCCTAAAACAAAGCTAACTCCAGAGCAGAATGACTAACTTCTAATTATCTGTAGAAATTTGACGCAGAGGCAACCTGCAATACATCTTGATCCTGCCTGCCTCTGTTTATTGTTGCGCCATTACACTAACTCAAAGGCCACTAGGTGTTCAACTTCTAAATTCTGGTTGGGTAAATTGGACACCTGACAACTACACAGGCGCATTGGTCATAATTAAGGTAGACTTCAGGCAGTCTCTATATCAAATTTCAAATAACCAGAAGCTGGTCGCACCAACGATGGGCTGCAGAATTAATTGTATGTTAGGTGTTTCTTTAACAAAGTTAGGCAGTCGCTTAACTGATTTTAGCGAACCTGTGGCATTAGCATTTTTGCCCCGTGGCAATTAGCATATCGCCCCGTGGCAATATGCGTCGCCGTGAATATATTCGAAAAAAGCACAACAGAAACGTGACCGCAGAATGAAGCATGATGGTCTCTCTTTCTCTCCGGGGCTTTAAAAAGAAATGAAGGGATGTGCGAACCGCCCTTTATTTTTCATGGGATAACTAGGGCTATAGCGAGCGCGGTGGCAGCTCCTGATGTTCTAAGATGCCTCTCTCACTAGATAGAAGCTGGTCTCATCAATTACTTCCTTGGCGTGATGTCTATTCACAAAATCTTGCAAAGTCTAAACACATATAGATGCTGATAAAGCTCTTTCCGATTCAAGTTCAGAATGTCGTCCCAGAGGCCAGCCCCTTCATTGTTGTTGTTATGATCTATTCTACTTTGATGGGGAATTGCGGGTATCAACGGAGATCAAGAGGGAGAACCAATCCTATTGATAATAACTCCGCTAACTAACTGCTATATAGGAACAACGATCATCTTAAATTCTGCTGCCGCCAGCAGCCCCTTTTCATCGCTGAGCCTGTTGCGAGCATTCTGAGCTGAACCGTCAGCTCTGGTGAGTCCAGCTGCACCCCTCAGCTACGTTGATACCAGCTGAACCTGTCAGCTGTGTTCATGCCACCCGTCAGCTGTGTTCGTGCCAGCTGAGTGCCGTACTCAGCTGAATGGTGTTGCCACCATTGTCGTCACAGCCCTGGTGGCGCGCAGGCACTAACCACAACACTTTTCAGTCTTACTGCGAGGTCTCATCACTACAAACGAACATCATTGGCGCCCTCCATGTTTCCATTACAATCCGTCTCAACCTTTTCAAGAGGCAACTTCCATGAAGACGAGCAAGGAAATTTGTGGCCAGCCCCGAAAGAAAACCTTACCTCCTTTCTTTCACCGCCTCTGAGGGCAAGGGAATCGAGTGGGGACAACGGCGCTATCACTCGGGCTTTCTAACTCTGCCGTCGGGGGAACGTCTTCTGTTAGCGATGCATTCCTTCTCAGGCCTGTGGCGGTATTGTTCCCGGTTGAAGATCTAGATGGGAAGCCGAACCGACTTAGACCCGTGGAAGACGTGGACAGTTCTGAGGCGTTCGAGCGCCCCTCTCTTTCTGTGGTAGGGTGAACTTCTACCGCGGTTGGCTCAACTGCTACTGGGGCTGGCTGAGCTACAGCTGCAGCAGTTTCAGTTTCTGCCACTTCATATTCAACAGGGCCAGATCCAGGTGTGCCTCTTCCGTTACAAAAACCCCACCAGACCAAAAGCGCGATCAACAGTAATGCGATCCCGAGAAAGACACCCACAACGATGATTCCGTGGAGGAGGCCATTGTTGCTGGAAGAAGGACATGGAGTGGTGGTGACGCTGGAGCCGGGAAAGGGAACGAGATCGGGGCCGACGGTGTCTAGGATTAGTTTGCCGAGTTGGAATTGGTTTGTGGCGTAATTTACAGTCAAGTAGACCTATGAAATCGAGGTTATTAGAAATAAGATTACTGAAACATTTCCCATCCCATCCCACCAGCGCAAGGGGAAAGTAACCAGCTGAAATGCTAAAACTCATCCTCGATAAAAACGCTCTCGGGAGAACAGCGGTGTTCAAAGCAGCTGGCTGGGAAAACACATTGACCTCCGTAATATTGTCAAGTATGACCCTCCTTCCATCCGTTCCGATAGCCCTCGCCGGATGCGCCAATTCCTCATTCGGAATCTCTATCTCAAAGCCATGGTTCAGTGTGATTACAAAGCTGAAGTTTAGGCTGTGTCCGCGTGGATAGCAGAGGCCGGGCTCGACTACCAGTAGGGGGGGTGGAACCTGGGCTGCACTGGCCGTGTATCCCGTCTGATCGACGAAGGATGTAAGGATCGCGCTTGGAAGGCGGAAGAGATCGTCGTCTAATGGCGATTCCAGCTTAGCCTTCGTGGTTTGGGTTGTGGGCAAGGGAAAGACTCACAGGGCTCGATGCAAGCAGGGATGTCCTCCCCCTGCGAGGTGATGTCGACATCCTCCTCCACCCCCGGCCGTCTCAATCTAAGCTGCTGAATAATCACCTGGATCGAACACACCCTCTCGGTCGGCAACCCCTCCACCATGCTGAAGTTCGTAAACTCGCCCTCAACGCTCGCTCTATCCCAGCCCCCAAATACGATGCTGCCATCCCTCTCGAACCCCACGCTCTGGCTACCTGCATTGAGGCCGAATCCCATCGCTGGTGCGAGCGTTTTGGAGACCAGGTGTCGGAGGAATGCGGAGAGGTTTTCGAGGCCGAGGTGGCCGACATTGAAGTTCTGGCCCTGTGTGATGACTGCGACGGCGAAGTTTGAGAGGAAAAGGGAGGATGGAAGCGAGAGGGTTGTGTTTCCGGCGACCGTGAATACCGGGTTGAAAGAAACCCAGCCCGGATCCGGCGCCAGGATACTCTCCGCCGACGAAGCCGCTGTGAACGACGGGTCGCTATGATTGAAAAGTCCACCATGTCTAGACTGGCATTGCGCGAATGTGTTGTTCGGATTCTGAGCTCCCTCGCAGACCTCCAGCCCGGGAACTAAAGTATTGTTGACCACGGTTGACGGCGCGAGACAAACTGCCTGCGGTGATTGTTGATCGCCAATGTCCATCAGGATGCCCCACGTGACTACCCCGCTATCGGTGCTGCAGTTGGAAAGGCGCAAAGCGATGAGCTGGGGAGGGGGGGAACATTGTGAGTCGGCAGCATCGATGGCGGGAAAGACGCACAGATACGCAAGGAGAAGGATGAGCGACATTGGAGAACGCATCTACCAGTCAATGGTGGCTGCCATGTTGTCAGGCCGGCTGAGGGGATTACCAATAGTTATATCAAGAGACAGGCTGGATTATTGACTTCGCAGTAGGATACACGTGTTATCATATCCTGGCACAGACAAGGCAAAGCTTTCTTCGCTTGTCAGCCTCGTGTTAGTATGAGGCGGTGGGGCGTGCCTTCTTTTCCTTTTGTCCGTCCACACAATCCCAGCACAGAACAAGCGGGGAAGCGGCATTGAAGGCAAGACACCTCGTTGATGGCTTCATTGAATAACTTGACAAAGATAACATCTAATGATTCAGAAACGCGTCCCCTTCATGCTAATCCCGATGCTTTCCTCAGCTTCCATCACTCTTCCTCCTCACTCTCCAGAATCGATCTGGTCGGGGACTTGGGTGTTGGTGAACGAAGCCCAGTCCCTGCAGGTCTGGCGTAGAGTCGAAGGGATGCTGATCCTCGCGATGTCGGCTGGTTTCTCCATGATGTTCACATAGAGACCCCCAGATACGTGCCAAGCAATGTCTGCATGTAGATAAATGTCAGCGACCGGGGGGTTGTAGAAGGCTGAGACTTATACGTACGGCAATGGAAAGGCCAAACCCCTGGGTTGTTTGCATCGAACTGAAGGACCGCATATCCACCAACTCTTACCTGTTGCGTATCCCTACGTTGGGGGTTTTTTGGGTTCACAATCGCTCCATCCCAGGTGCCGGTACCCTCGGCAAGCACAGACATGACGTGGCCATGGAGATGCATTGGATGCGCTGCCGGCGACTGATTATTGACGATGAGGCGGATGGAAGAGCTGCTTCCAAAGTTGTATACATTCCACTGCGGGTCCTGCGGGTAGGACGTGTTTCCAGCGTTCGCAAGGAGGAGAACAGGGTAGTTGTAGTTGGCTCGGAATGAGGAGCCGTTCATGGTCCAGACAAAGTGACCCGTGGAATTTATCGATGCTCCGATGTTAATTGTCTGAGTCGTTGCTGGGGACGATGTGGGAGTGATGGATTTGTATGGGACTGTTCTAGCTAGAGGATCGTTGGCGCATGGATCAGAGTTGTCTGGCCATGCGCTAGTGGTTGGGTTAGTGACGGTGGTGTAATATGCTATCGCCAACGCTAGCGGTTGGTTGGAGTCTGAGCAAGAACTGAGTGTTGAGCGAATCCAGTAGGACCCTTTGGCGTTGGAAAGACCGGTAACGATGACATCTGTACGTTGACCAACGGCTAGAGTCACCACTGTTGCCGTGTAGGGCACGATCTGCGTAAAGTCGTTGGCGATGACAGACATCTGGTGACCGTCGATGCTGAATTTCTGAACCCCATCCGAGCCAGCGTTGATGAGTCGGATTCTCATTTTCTTACCAGATACGAATTTGAAGCTCGGGACACCGGCATTCGGCTTGCAGGGTGTGCCATCAGTGATCTTGGTGCAGTCGTAATTATTCTTTCCGTTGATGAGGTTGTTATCGGATACGGGGATGATGGCCGGGATCTAGTCAACCGTCAGAACGAGATGTGGTTCAATCATAAATCAGGGTTGAAATCACATTTGGGGTTCCCCCAACCAATGGTACCACCTCTGTGACTTGCTTGACTATGTCGAGGTATGGTCGGTGATACCAGTCGGTAAGAAGCATTGGTCCAAGGTCGATGTCGTACGGGGCATTGGGGCTGGGTCCATTGACGATGAGGGCTATGGCAGTGGTCAGTCAAAATCACATGGGAGGTCTCAAAACCTACCGCCTAGTGCCCCGCCAGAGTATTGTGCGCTGTAATGGCTATGCCACCAACTCGTGCCGACCTCGCTCGCAATGAATGAATACGTGAAGCTTCTGCCGCTCGGGATAGGACATTGCGACACTCCGGGGACGCCGTCCTCGAAAGGCGTAGCCGTTTGAAGCAATCTATAAGACAATCAGAAGGATTGCCTGAGCTCAATTGCTTGGGACATGCTTTACCCGTGCCTGTACATTCGTCCTGTTAGCCTGGTGCTGATCATCATCGAGGCAGAGGAACCACTCACCAATGGAATGCAGTCCCTTCGTCTGGCCCGGTGATCTGGTTGTGCACTGTGACTTGGATGGTGTCACCTAAATTAGCCGTAATCGTGGGCTTTTATGAAACGTGTCAGCAGCCGACAACATTGGGCAGATATGACGGTCAACTTACCCCTGGGAACTGTCCGTTGACGACAATCATACTTCGTTGAACTCCATCGGGCGATAATTTAGCTCGTAAGACGGTGAAGTCGTAGGCAGTGCCCCCTGATGTCACCAGGAGAAGTTAGTAGCAGAAGTGGTTGTGTTCCGGGAGGGGGAAGGGGGGGGTTTCAAGTCGAGTGGCTGAAGGCCGGCCAATAGGGTTGGGGGTCTGGGACGAACCTGGGTTAGGGAACACCTGCCCTGCACAGAACAATGGGATCAGCGTGAGCTGCAAACGGTCATTGGTGTGGTGTTAACTTACTGGGCTCGAGAGACGCCGCTGGCGACATGATGGTGCGATAGAAAAATCAAATATAATCAGAGGTCTCTCCTCCGTGGCGAAAGTATCGAGAAAGGATGTAGCAGATGAGAAACTGGAAGCAGATGGGCGAATCCTCTGTTTCGTCGAGGAATGAGGGTGATTGATCGCAATTGAGGGAGTTGGGAGCAGCTTTTTGTAGTTGTCTCTCGCCACAACCCCTCCCTCCAGATGTCTCGCCCCCATCGTTGGTTTGAAATAGCGGGGAACTCTCTTAAAGACATATCGGGGGGGCAAGGGGGAGCCTGGCCCCATTTACTTTCTCGGCAGCAGCAACGAGCTCATGCTGCTGAAGAGTAGAGGATGAGAAGACACAAGCCAGGAGAAATGAACCTGGACTTCACGTTATCCGTCCAGATGCGCTCCTCTTGGCTTGTGGCTCTCATGCTCTCCTCAGCCGTGCAAATGCAGCATATCTCGTGCCCGGTTGGTTTGGGGTGCGCGTGGGAGCCTGTCGGTAGGCAGTCAGGGGTGTCGGAGCTTCATCTGGCTCGTGCAGACCCCGCATTTTACTATTAACAGTGGCGATTTCTCTTTTTGGGTTTGACCTCCTCCCAAAAATCTAGCCTTGTTCAGAAGGGGGTTAGGGTAGTCGGTTTGTCGCTGATCAAGTCTCGTTTATGGGAGGCTACGGTTAGTCTGGAGTTGACATTATCCAAGGATCATCTCGTTAGCTTAATATTGCCACATTCCCACAAGGCTCTTCGTCGCATCAATCGCATTAAATCTACTAAGCAGGCTTCACTAGTTGCATTCTTAGCCAGGAATAGGCGAGACAGCCTATCAGCGTAGGGTGTGGCCATGCCATCTTTTAATTGAGTTTGACAACCAGAAGAAAGACCGACAGCCGAGGCCGCTAGTCTTTTAGATGCTGTAAATCTTAGATTTATAGCTGAAAACAGCTCAGTCTTATTTCCTTATTTCTGGGTGCATGCGGAATTTCCATTCGTTTCCATGTGACTTGGCCGGGGTTGCTTGGTCCTTGACTGTAAGCGCTGAGCCTCGGGGCAGTGCAAGCAGGCTGTGCAGATACTACGGTGATGCTGAGACAAAAAGACCAATGGGGCGGTTGGAGTGGATTGGGTTAGCCGGGTAGCCACCCACCCACACCTTACCTGGACAACCAAACGACGAAATACCGACTCTGAACAGCATCCCGCCAAACCACCACCAATTTTCGACATCAAAAATGGGGAACCGTAATTGCAATCACAACGCACAGGTGAAAACACATGAAGTTGATGGGAATAACTAATTAGATCACTGCGAGAATGATTCGGATGTCAAAACTTAATAATTTCACTTGTGTGGTGTGCTGGGATTGTGGGGGGGTTTCCATAGCGTAACGCGAGGCGAACATTTTGATGGGGCAGATAAAGACATGCTGCTTACTAACAACCTCTCCTCCCCATCCCATTGGATCCGCCGGGTAACCCCACCCTCCGCCTCGCCTGGACATCAAAACGACAAAACACCGACTCTGAACACCATCTCATTTCACCACCACCATTTTCCACCATTGAAAATGGGGAATCGGCAATCAACACAACAATACCGTAATAAAAACAGTGAAGTTGATACCAAATACTGACTCGACTGCTACAAGAAAGACGGTATTCTCGGAATTCAACAATTCCTCTTATGTGGCGCCCTATAAGCGTAGGGGGGTTTTCATCCCATACCGCGCTGTGAACATTTCGATGAGGGAGATATCTCGCTAAACAGATCCGCCAACCAATTTACCCCACCCATCTCCATATATACATTTCCCTCCCAACCTCACGACCATCCCGCTCTCTCAGCATCACAGGAGCTCGCGGCTAATAACAAGATATTCCAAGCACCCAAAAAGATCACCCTATCCGAATATAAAAGAACCAAACGCTCTTATCTAAAAAAAGTACCAATCAAGGAGCAACGCGTGCATGCCAAAAGCCGACAACAAAGCTCGCATTTCAGATTGCTTGCTTTTTTGCTTCGCTCTCGGGGTAGGATGAATTGTGAGAAAATAGCAGGTCAGAGTAGCTTAGGTTTTTCATCTTAACACCAATTCTGAGGTGGGCAAACCACCGAGCTATATGCTCAAGATGAGACTGCTAGTCTCGTACATGTGTCTCGTGTGCCAGCATTGAGACGAGCACCAGAACGCCACAAAAGGTCTGGTCGAAATTCCAACATAAATTAGTAAGCCTCATCCATCTCTTTAGTGAGCGAGCGAAGATTATCGGCCCTCCCCCAATATCAAAATGGCGGGGTGCAAAGGGATTTCGAAGGAGGCTTTTTTGTTGGCTGGAGGATTGTGGTTGCCTGGCTTAGGACACCTGAAACACACATATAGCTGATTCATCCTATCTACTGCGCGAATGGGGGAGAATTTTCTTTGTTTGCGTGTAGGATTTTGGCAGGAATCAGAGCGGTGAGAGGTGAAGGGATGAGAATGGGGATAACTTGTTTCTTCGTTCTTCAATTCTAGCTACCCTGGGGGCGGGGATATAAGTACGTGCCCTATTACTATCGCGTGGACCTGATGATGTGATATTACCCTTCTATTTATTACTGCTGCTACTAATTACCCGCGTGCTGTTGAAATGTTGCGTGTAGGCGCATCTCTCCCCCCCAAATCTTAATGTCTCCCTCTGCGACAGGTTCACTCCTCTTCTGACACGCTACTATCTTCCCAGCCATCGCCACCATTATCATTGCCAGTATAATCTTCCAGTGTAGTGTCGTCCATCCTTCCCACTCGCCGCCCGAAAATCGAACAATACCGTAATATCCGCTCTCCCCTCCTCCATGTTCGCCATTGCATACCCGGTGATGTATTCGTGCATGCCCCCAACTCACGATGGCAAGGCGCAGACCACGCAGAGTGTCTTGGTTTCGGATCGCCGTCGGGCACAACGAGCTGCGGGATGCGTTGATGGTCAATGAGGCAGACGTGGGGTTTAGTGGCGGTCCGATGATCCGCTTCCCGTTGTATGGCTTTAGAGCTGACTGGTTCGAATTTGCTAGAGCGGAAGGACGCGCAGGAGTTGAGGCTTGCTCGTCGCGGAGTGAGTCTGATGCATGGTGCAGAGTTCAGCCACAGCTCTTCAATTCCGACTTGTTATTAACTATCTCAGTGGAGTTGCGAAAAGTCGACCGCGATTCCTAAAGCAGCCACGACGTTTTTGGTGCTCGCTTGAGGCCGCTTTAGCGCTCCGCACACCTGCTAACGAACTAACGTTGCGTGCGGAGCGGGCAACCTCACGTGTTCATTTTCTTGTGGCTCTTATATCGATTGGTGGGCTTGTTGTCACCGCCGAGGTCGATCATGGCATTTCTGGGTGAAGGTTGTAGAAGTGAAGGAAGATGGGGGTGAATATAAGGGAAGGAGGGATGGAAGAAGGTATTATTTCGGCGCATTTCTCCACAGAATCTCTGTCCTCCATCCCATAAATTTACCACCACCTCTTGTAAAACGCCATGGATTATCCGGCTTCGAGAAGCATAAGCGTGGATATGTAGATATAAGCGGAGGGCGCAGGTGCAGGTGGAGGATGTAAAGATTGTTGGATTTTGGGATGGGCAGGATCGCGATTGCGTGCGCTCTGGAGAGGAGAGGATTTCCGTGTGTGTGTTGTTGCCTGTTGAAAGTTCTTTCTGCATCAGTGAAGAGAGAGAGGGCAAGTAATAGGAAATGATATCCATCGCAGGTGGTGGTGGAGAGTTGACGAGATCCGTGTTATGTAACTCACACCCAGATGTCGGAAGAGAGAGATGCCTTGCGCGCGAGCGTTGTGCTGAATGAAGCCCACATCTTCGGACGGATAGATGGACAATTTATACAGCGCCTTCCCATTGCTTTCACATATTCACTTCGCGTTCTGAGTCTTTGCGTTGTTGTGACTTGCCCCTTTTCGCCAAAAGCACCGCACACATAAACATACACAAACTCCGCATCTCAAACCGCGCAAAAACACCGCCTCACTTTTCTTCCGTGCGTGACTGCTTGACACCCAATACAGCAACCCAGCCACAGCATTTATTTTGGACGCGCACATAGGATAACACGAATATTTCGCAACATCTCGCCCTTACCGCTTCCCATTAACATCAAGACAACAGCGCATTAATTGCCTTCAACCTTCAATACTGCAACTGCGCTGCGCATCGCATCGCAAGCGCATTGCTACTGGCTTGAAGGCATCTTTATCATTATCCTGCTTCACCGTTATCTTACTTTCTTCTGCGCCCGCTCATTCTTTCTTGCTCATCAATCCTCCATCACTGTCACCGCTCACGCGCTCACACACATCAATTTGCATCTTCAATATGGGCCGAAAAATGGACAGACTAATCGAGATGATCGCCGGGCGCGAGCTCTCCGATCGCTATCAACAACGGCTCATCGAGCGCATATACAAAGACCTTATCATTCCTACTGCCTCCACAATAACACCAGCAACCATCGCGCACGAGAGGTATGATTCGGCGTCGGCGGCAGCTTCGGAACCAATTGCTATCAGACCCGCGCTCAAGCAGCGTACCACATACATCCCCGAACGCGCTCACCGCCCCATATTCCGACGGCAGGCGCATTTCCAACTTAACTACGACGCACTGCTCCCGCCCGACAACGATCCCACGCAATGGTGGCCGCCGTCTCCACCCTCGCCGCTCTCCCTACCTCCCCCAACAACACCCCTCTACACGCTCCCACCTCTCCCGCCCACCATCGGCTTCGGAAAATACAAGCGCGCCACCACGGCGAGCGCATCGTGGCTTGCAGAGAAAATCGCAGAGGAGCTCCCGGCTGCGGGGCCGCTGAGGACGAGGCATCATTTTGGTTATGGGTTTGAGTTAGATTTGGAGAGGAGGGTTTCCGGGAGGGGTGGGGATTGGGGAATGCAGGTTGAGGGTGAGGATGGGAGGGCTGTGGTGAGAGGGTTTGTTGGTGGGGGAGAGGGGTGTTTGTATAGGAGGAGGCAGAGAAGAGACGATGATTATGTGCTGGGTAGCAACGTTGTTATTGACGCTGAAGCCGTTGTTGGGGGTTGCCGTCCTTCTGGGAGCAATAGCGTTGTTATCGCCGTAGGAGAAGAAGAGAACGCTTCGGGGACAAACAGCGGCGGGGCCATGCTCGAAACATTAGTGGGCCATGATGGTGTTGCTTCGCTGAGAAGCGACTATGGAACCTGGGGCACTGCGAGTCGAAACAGCAACTTCTCGTGCTCCTTTCCTGATCTCATCTCGTCAGACCGTCGTGTCGAGCCTGCGGCTCACAAAAGCCACAGCAGCCCGGAGAATCATCTGGCGTGCTGTTATCGATTTGGAATGGCGGTAGCAAAGCTTTCTCAAGGGTTAGAGATCACCGAGAAGATACATCAGGGTATGGTTGCGCAATGTATTGATGGCGATAACAATAAGTTCTCTACAACTGATTGCTACTTCAATGACAACCATACCAGCTCCTCGACCCTCGTCTCAGAGACGCGCAATCAATCCACCGAGAATATGCCACTTCTCCTGCACACCAATTACGCCCCCTCGATTCCACGTCGCACATCCGACATCACCCTCCAGCTTAACAACAGCAACAACAACAGCTCCTCGAATCTCGTCTCCCCAGCAACGCATCACCGTGATCAGCCCGTAAAGGCGAAGACGACAAGAACATCACTTTTCCACTTCAAGTCCGCTCATCCGACTGAGTTCGCCCCCGAGATTCTCCCAGAGCTGCAGCAGGAAGATACATATGATTCTACGCCGCCGATGTCATTGTATGTTGACAGCAATAGCAATAAGTTCCCCGCGAGAGAGTATCAGACACATTCCAATGGCCTTGTTGCGAGCCCTGAGAACCGGGTGTCAGAGACACGTTACCATCGGAGCCAGTCCGCAAAATGGACCACAACTCTTCCCCCGCACGCTCTCCAGACTGATATTCCGGCTTCGCAGGAGCAGACATACATATCCACGCCTCTTAGGGTCTTTCCCCATGTCGCTAATAACAACAAGGACGGACATAGCTCCGACTACAACCTTACCGATGCTGGCACTGCAAATCCTATCTCGGAGACGCACCAACACCCACCCGCGACGGAGACGACACCGTTTCTTTTCATGCGACGCCCTGTTCTGACTAGGGTGGTCACTGTGGTTCCCACATCCGCTCTCACCCTCCAGCTCCACAACAACACCAGCTCTTTAAATCCCATCTCCTCAACCCACCACCATCAACAATCCTCAACATCTCTCGCACCGCCATCTCACCCCCTCAAATCCATCCTCAAGACCCCTCACACACCCGTGAAATATCCATCAACAACAACTAATCACAACGGTAACGACGGAGAGAGCGGTGATGATGATGAGGTGGATGAGAAGGAGGCACAGCAGATGATGAAGAAAGCCCAAGCAAGACGGAGGGTTTGGTTTAGAGATTAGATTTCTGATTTACGATTCAGGTTTTCAGGGAGGCTGAGATGAGACAAGATGAGATAATCGGGCTAGATGTGGCCATATCCAGACCTACGAGGCATGAGGACAGCAGATTTGGGCTTTTATAATTTCTCAGCGCCACAAGGGGAGATCTTTCTAGCATCCAGATGCGTTTCTTCTTTTTTCGGTTCCCTTTCGTACTTAACAAGGTCCGAGATGAGGAAGCATTGCGGAAGTAGAGGCAGCAGTGCGGGAGACTTGAAATATGCGGAAGGGTATCGGAAACTGAATTGACGCGGCACAACAGGAGATCTTAGATATTCTCCTGTGCAGGCGGAGGAAGTGGGCCCCGTGTTGATTCGGATAACAACAGTCCGTTGCTCCATCTTTGTTTCTTACTGAAGCAAACATGGCTGTACATACATAACTACATAGCGTGAATAAATCAAATTTGAATATGTCCCTGTTTTGCTTCTTCACTCTGGTGATAAGTTCATTCGCGGAACTATCACTTGGTTGTGGGGGTATCTTAAAGCCTCGAGGAAGAGGATGAGGCAGAGGGGGATGTGTGTCAGTCTTTCCGACGTATGCATGATTTCTCCGAGCCATCATCAACCGCCTCTTCCTCCGTATATTCATTTCCAGAGCCCACTCGAAATTGAAATCAATGCCAATTTCCCTCACCTAGAAGGGTAATGTATCCAATTTTTTATGTCAACAAATTCATTTTTGAATTTTTAGGTTACTGTGAAGTGAGAATATTGTGTTTTTATTGCTTCTCTCAAATGAGCAACTCTCTAGATCCTTATATAGAACAGAATAATCTATGCCTTGTAACCTTACTACAGGCCTCAGATTAGGCGACTAAGCATATATACATGGGGAACCAGTATTGCCACAGGGCAAAATAGTAGGGCCACAGGGTAAAAATAGTAATGCCACAGGGTTCTAGTTAAGCGATACCTAAGTTCCTCACACTCAACGCAAACAAACTGCACCAAACATTAATGAGTTGAAGACAAAATAAATGCATTTAGTAAATCAGAAATACTTTTCTTTGCATCTATACTGCATGGTGTGTTGCCTGCTTGGGTGAGAGCAGAAGTGTTAAGCGAAAAGCCCCTGATAGCTCGTGTGTCGCAACCCCACATCCAGGTGCTCGCTTAACTGGCGGTGAGGATGCTGACACTGTCAACACCACCGTTAAACATAGCTGTTGCAAGATCAATTAAGAAACTAACTTGATAAAATTTGTCATTAAATCTATCGCTATAATTGTCACTTTGATTGCTGGACTTGAAGTGCAATTTTTGGGGATGCCTTTGATGCTCTTTACCACCTCACTGGAACTCTATGGCATTACCATTTTTACCCTGTGGCACTACCATTTTGCTCTGTGGCAATACCGGCTCCCATATGCATGTCATAAAGTCATCAGTTTTAAAATTCTCTTTCTTCCCCATAGCCTAAAACTATTATGGAAGCTACTTCCAAGCAATCTTTTTATTGCATGTGCTCTTTTAGCAGTTTTTATCCTTTGTAATACATGAGTACAGTAACAACATCTAACAAGTAAAAATCATAACAGTTTTATTTCTTTATCAACAAATCAAATAAACTACTTGTTCTAGCTTTTTCTCACAAAGAACATGATTAAATTGATCTTATCCTAACTACAAATTCATGTTTTTTGAAACAGAGTGTCACTGATTTACCAAATGGCTTTTGTAAATAATTAAGCAGTTAATCCCATGAGTTTATCCATCCATAGGAGGTAGTCTACTTTTTTGAGAAAATTTATTTTTAGATCCGCAATTAAAAAAATAGGGTTTTACCAATATACTATGATTTTAATTAATATTTACAAGTATATTAAAATTTCACTTTCATTTTACTAGCATACTACAATTTAGACCTGCTCATTTATCTCTATTTTAAGAGCAACTAAAGATCCTTCACGCTAATTCAATTTAATAATGCTACTGGCATTTCCACTCTACTATGTTGGATGTAACAAAAGTATGCGGCCTACTACAATAGCAAATGCAAAAACATATTTTAAAATCTATAGAAACGAACATAGCTGATTAGTAGGCTGTGGTCATACTGTGCCACGAAATATTTCACATGTGTAAATGTTAGATTAGAAAGCCCTTTTAGTTAAAGGTCTTAACTAAAAAATAGGCAAATACTTCAAATTATTAAATATTGGTAAATATTAGCAAATTCATGGTATGTGTATAAATAGTGATTGAAATTGTAGTATTTCGGTAAACATCCCTGAAAAAAATGATACAACTTCACTTTTAGTCTCTGAATATGATCTCTCTTTTTCAAATATAAACCTTTTGGGTACAACAGGTAGGTTGAGAGTGCCTGAAAGGTATGCCTGTAACATCCAAGAGAGATATTAGTTGGAAATGCTGAAGGAAGTAAGTGCAGAGTGACTTGATTAGGCTGATAATTCCTGAAGGAGGTACCTGCAATACCCATGGAATTTGTGAAGGGAATAGGTAGTTATAGTACCTAGTAATGGCAAGGGATTACCATATTGGTTACCCTATTCAAGTTCCTAAGTCTAGTTAAAGGAGCTTAGGTTAGGTAGTTATAGGACCCAGCAGTGGCAAGGCTTTACCATGTTAGTTACCGTGCTTAAATTCCCAAGTCTAGTTAAAGGTGCCTAGGTTTAGGTAATTTGGTTCAAATAGATAATAGGGTATCTCTCAACTAGAAACTGGGTTATGATTTAACTGGCTCTAGCTGGTGTGTTGTATTTTTTACCTTTATATGATTTTCATAAGAATTGAATTTGGCTTACGTTTCTAACATGGTTTTTATATAGGTGAGAGTTGATTTTTAGTCAAATCCCATAAAAAATAATATTTTTCAAAAAAATATAAATTAACCCTGCAACATTTGCATGCAAAATGTTGACTGGGATGCGTTTGGTCAAGATCTTGCACACAAATGTTGCAGGGTTAATTTGCATTTTTTTTAAAAATATTCTTTTGTATCGGATTTAACTAAAAAAGGACAGTCAGTTCATTCAGTTACAGTCGTTCATATACTGTATATCCTACCCATAGAATTGTTACCAAGATGTTATAGCTAGTTATAAATTCTAGTTAAAGACTCTATTCCCTATTTAGGCCCAAGCCTATTTCGCGTTTTTGAGTGTCAGTAACGTGCAGTGTCCATGCCTAGACTTGTAAAAGTGATTCTTGCTTGTTTAGAGAAAGGTTGCTAGATCAGCGACCAAAGCCTGGATTTTCGCGATTTTTGGCATATCTTCTAGGTTGCTAGCTAGCTAGTTATCTAGTGGAGTCTAGTTAAGAAGCTGAAGTAGCTGTAAGCTATTTGTTAGGTTATTCG
>JAJDMY020000493.1:0-28198 GCA_022345705.2 Sabuloglossum arenarium | reverse complement strand
GACCCCCATAGGTACGCAAACCACAACAATTACATCGGATTCAAGAGAGTCGTCCATGATTCACGACACCCCGTAGACAATCCTCCTCCCCTGCCCAACCCAAGCACCTGGTTCCCTCCAGAAAATAAGGACGTAGAAGGTGCAGCCAGTCGACCTCGACGTGGGGCAGCAGCTTCAGCGGAAGACGACGATGACGATGACATCGAGATTGCTAAGGAGGTCATCTCCCTCAAATGCCCATTGACGCTCTTGCCATTCAAAGACCCAGTGACCAGCAAGAAGTGTCCTCACAGTTTCGAGCGAACTGCAATCCTCCCGATGATTCAAAGAAGCGAAGCCAGGGTAGGAGGCAACAGAAGAGGCATGGGTGAGAGGGCAGTGAAATGTCCCATCTGCGAACAAGTGCGTCCCCAAATCCATCTATTCTATATGACGCTGAAACATCTCATTGACATGGTCACCTCTATAGATGCTCACCGCCGATGATCTCTTCTCGGATAAAGTGCTTCTGCGGAAGATCAGCAGAAAACAGGAACGCGGGGACGACGACGGTTCCGATGCAGACGAGAAGGGGGGCGGCCCTGGAGGTACACAACATGAAGAGATCGCTGATAATTCCGGGGAGGACATTGACGAATTTGATGACGAGAGAGAGGTCTCGAGGAGATTACTGGCACAGAAGATAAAGGCTGAGAAGGTTAAAACCGAGAAAGTTAAGGCCGAGAGAGTTTCTACGGCTGTGAAAGAACCACAGGTGGGATATAGTAGTTCAGGCGCAGTCATCATGGATCTGGGAGAAGAAGAGGACGAGGATGAAGAAATGGAGGGATAAAACAAAGGAGAGCCATACGACTAGAGCAGTCACCAGACGATTGATGAGCGAGCGGGGGTTTGGCATGTATATTAGAAGACCAATCCATTATGTGGACGTTCGCACCAGGACATCTGAGGAAGATAATTTTATTCTCTCTTCCTGATTAACCATTCAAAACAGAAGAGAAAAGTCCCATCCCAAGAAGAAAAATATTCGCCTTTAAAAACCAAGAACAATTAAGATAAGGAATGTTTAAGAACAGAAAGACCCAATGATGCAATTTTTTGCAGTTCGTTTCTCGTTCTTGTAAGCAAAAAGTGTGCCAGCAGAAGCGGCTTTTTTTTGTCTTCTCGTGAACCCGAAAAAAGAAAACCTGGGACAAAAAAAAGCCTCCAACAAACATCGGCGCAACCAATGAGAGGCCGGGGGGTCGAACTTTTCCCCCCTTATATATACGTGATCTTACCCAAAGAATATCCGGGCGTGCGTCTCTTTTGTCGTTCTTTCCTGCTCACTTATGTTCATAAGGGACTCGTCCATCGTTATCTCGCTCGGTAAATTTTCTTCATTCACTTCGTGATCCAGCCAAGATAGTCGGCGACGATTAGGGTCACCATGCTGTGTTCCAAACAAGGTCAGCTTGCAATCTACCTTCAGCGCGTCCTCCCAAAAGATGTCCACTTACGCATGCGGTGCAATTCTAACGTAGTAGGTCCCGAACCCTCTATAGAACCTCAACAGACCCTCCTCCTTCGCGACTTTACCAAAGCAATGCATCATTCCTCTGTACGGCAGCTTACCGTCTGGTCCTGTCGATTGTTTCTGCAGTCTCGTCTTCACGAAGTCGAATGGTAACGAGAAGAAACTCGCGAAGAACCCGGCGATACCACTTGCGGCTAAGGTCTGCGTTTGGGATGAGAAGTTGCTGCGGCTTTTTAGCTGTTGTTTGGCTTCGGAGAAGAATGCGAGCTGGCCGAAGTTGAGCGCCATTGCGCGGACGATGGTTGGGTATGCGCCTGCCCAGAGCGCAGTGACGCCTTCGGCTTTCGCGATGCGAGAGAGGGCGTCCACGACGGACTTGTAGTTCGCTCGTGCTTCCTTGGGCTTCAACCCATCCGACTGCATTCGGATCAACGCTAGATCGGCCGGATTGCCCACAACAGCGGCTAGACCACCGGCTCCTAACCCGGCAGCGGCCCGCTCAGCAAAGCCGACTTCTCGACCTGATTCTTTGGCACGAACCGTCAAGGACTCCATGAAAGTGTCGAAGAAGCCTAGGCGGGCAGTGGTGTAGACAGCTTGCCGCAACAACCCCGCGCTTAAGCCAGTATACAAGTCCGAGACCTTCCCGGCTTTGATGATGTCCCGTGTCACCTTCAACGGGCTAGGTCGAGGACCTGTCTTTGCGCCTTCGCCTGCCAGCTGAAGACGGACCTTCACCATGTCAATAGGTTGGATCACAGTCGTCGCCGTCATACCCGCTAGCCCACCATTCACGAAAGGAAGCGCTGCGTGTACCCAAGGTCGGTGGAGGATGTCATTCTTGTCCCTTGTCGTGGACGTAGTATTATTCACACCGGAGATGGCCATATCGGCATTCTCTTTAATAGAATCGGCAACCTTGGTTGACATTTTGGTGTTGCTAACGAGTGCTGGCTTTGCTATTTGATCCCTCGCGGGGGGAACGAAGAGGATCGAGAAGTCCAGTTGGACTTATATGAACTGGAAACTCTCAACTAGACCGTCAGCGCATTACCGATCTCATGCCTATCCACGGTTGAATGCTCAACAAGCGACGTCGGAGGCCCACTCGTCGACAAGCGTATTATTCAATGGGTAGATTCGGAACCCCGCCGCGCTAGAAACCGACTGGGGGAAAGAGCATATACCCGAGAAACAACTAACTAACGACCCTATTCCTACTGTTGTATAAAGAGAACGGAAACAAACACACAATCAACTCACATTGGCCCTCTTTATCTGTCGTTGTGATTTGCGGGTACCGATGAATTCCCGCGCAGCGCGAGATGCCGGAGGCGCCAGGAAGGTGCGAGACGAGGCGGATGCTTTCTATACAATAATGGATCCTACGGAATATCGCTTGCTTGCCACGGGCGGGTTCTCAACTCTCACTTATACTCATTCGAAAGAAACGGGGAGCTTCTTGCTTTGCTTGCTTGCGTATTCCGATCTATAGCATAAATATCTCGTCGACGGAGAGCGGTGAGAGAAAAGCCAAAAGCAGTCACTTGATTTCTTATAGGGAATGACTGGTCTCCACGCGCAAAGGGTGTGCCTGCCCTGATACACGCAAGCAAGCACGCAGCCGTTCGCCCGTCGTTTCTATGCGGGGAAGAGGAAGCTGCTTGCTTTGATTTGCTGCTTTCGTAATAAGGTAAGGTAAGGAAAGGCAAGGCAGGAACTACCAACTACTAACAAATCGCCGTCATCATGTTATTTTCTTTTTAAAGCGTGGGATATTGGGGTGGGAAGGAAGGAAGGGCATTTGGGAGGTGTAGGTAGGACACGAGGAATGTATGTAGATTGTACACAATTGCGCTGTTGTTATCGAGGGAACAATAAGAAGTGGAACGCAACGAGTACGGAGTGCAGAACTGCGGGGTAAGAAGATAAGGGCTTCCATCGCACGCGACCACATCCACTCAACATTGTTCCCTTTCTGCTTCATCCAGAACATAAGATGAAATAATTATGAATATTACCGACAGATGCACATTTAATTCATTCATATATGTTTTTATTTCTGTTGGGGGAACCTCAGACCCAACCAGGGAAGTCGATCCAACATTCCCCGAGATCTTCCGGTTGCAGGATTACGACATGGAGTTGCCACAGATAGCCGCTTTTTCTCGTCTACATACCAAGATGCTGTTCCGTCCGCGGTGAGATCAAATGGTGACGCATTCGGGAAGATGAAGGGTTATTGGGAATGTCGTTTTGTGGAGACTCGGTGTGTGGCGGTGGGGTGGAGACTGTAGTTGATAATTTCTGCCCCGTAGAGAGAGTATTGGCGTTCTCCAGGGTGCCGGCGTCAAGGAAGGGGTTTATCCCGATCGGTCATCGTCGTCGTCAGAATCGAAGCTGAGGTCCTATGGTGGAAAGACAGTCTTGGGCGAGATCCAGCCAGAGGAGCAACATCAGTGTGAAGTTTCTTCACCTTTTCGCTTTTTTCCTGGACCCGATTATCTTAAGTATACAAATCTGTATCTACGCATCCGTCTCCTTATAAGGGGCTAGTACGAGCTATCGTTCAATAACGACTGGACGGAGTTTCTTCCTTGCGTACGCTGAACCGCTGTGCACTCTTATCTTGCCATGGCGTTGATCTGGGGAATGAGGTCTCGTTGCGTTTGGAAGGAGATTTGATAGCTAATCCACATTCCTTATATTGTCATCTTTCCCTTTCCCTTCCCCTTGGGCATTTTCGTTTGAGGACTGGAGATTTCCTTCGCATGCTCTAGCGCTACGAGAGTATGCAAACACCCTGGATCTTTCTCTCATGTATGTACTCCTGCATCCAAGGGCACCTGAGCTCCCTGCTAGAAAGCGGGACCCCTTCATAATATACTCGCATGTGGTTCATCTACATCCATCCTCTTTCTCTTTCCCTCTTCTTTGGCATTTCAGTTTAAGGCCCAAGGTTTCCTTCCGTGGTATAACTACTCCTGCACCCGAGGATACATGGGCTCATGATGAGGACTCCGAGCCTTTGCGTTGGATCGTTTGAAGAAGACTGGAGCTTCTCCTACCGCATGGACATCTGAATAGCCTGGTGGTTGAGAGTGGCGCCTACCAATTCGGGACAATGGCATTAAGAGGCATCGAGTCAAACCCTGCGAGCAACTTATTTTGTCAAATCCCAATCCACAGGGAGAATGGAAGAGAAGGACCACATGATGAACAAAAACGTGATTCCACATCTCGATTCTCCAGCATTGTCTCCAGGAGTCGATCGGGGGCGTCGGCAAACTGCCCGGGAGTTTCTGTTTCTTTTGAGGTCGTTGTCCTCGTTATCGTTGTACCCTCCCTTGTGTTCTTCATTCACCGCCCTGCCAATGGCGATATTGCCTTCTGGCTGTTGTGCGGCCTTCTTCCACTTCGCGCAGGACGATGGTGATCTGTGGAAGTACGCGTTGGTGATGTTGGTTAGGATTTGCGCAAGAGATTGTTTAGTAGTAGGTGCAAGGAGCGAGAGGATATGCAGACCATGATGTATGTTCGCTCGGTCGCGAGTTGGTCAAAACCCTAGCCCTACTATCCCCTTTTTAAAGTTTCTGACAAACGGAACCCTTTTTCTTGCGAGATGTCGTTGGTAACCCGTCTTAGGACCTCTCCTGCCGCGTGAATATATGAATATCCTGGCGGTTGAGAGTGGTGGCTAGATTCCAGGAAGATCGTCACACAATCTTAGTTACTGAGAGCGCAGTTAGTCGCGGTCGCTCAAGCACCACCACAACAACCAATTCAACGTAGATTCAAAAAAAAGGGAACACGAAAGCAAAGAGAAGCAATGCAGGATGTCGAGAGGAAGAGAGATAAAAGAGGAAAAAAAAAAAAAAAAAAATTTGTTATACCCTCTCGAGGAATCGAACCTCGGTCTCCCTACAAACCCAGAACGCCTTTTTAAATCAAATGGGTATCATAAACGGAAATCAATTTTTACAGAACTGGTGGGTGTGCTACCAACTGCACCAAGAGGGCTGACAGAAAGTCGCCGCTAATTTGATTATGTAGGGCGGCAGCACTACTTAACACCGCCAAAGGAAGGGGCCGTACGTCATTGTACCTATGCATGTTTGGCTTGTTTGTCCTGCTAGCTTGCTTGCTGTTCGAGTCCCACCTATTTCTGATTCAGTGCATGTGGGTGTGTGTCTGCCAACCTGGTGATACGTCTGCCTTTGCTGCTAACTGCCTACGTCGCTGGAAAGGAGGGTGTTGGTGAAATGGGGGGACTTATCTGTCCTTGCTGGCGTCGCAGCCCTAGTAGCAGCCATACAGCGCACATATATGGAAGATATATTGATGGGGCGTGCCTTCGGCGAGGCAGATGGGTTTTTGGGGAAGTGAGGGGGTTACAAGTAGATACGAATAGGTTTCTTCTCTAGTATCCCAGACGAGCCGAGATAAAAGTGAAAAAAGAAGGTACTGTCAGGCAGCTAGTTTTGATTAAAGGATAGATCCGCACAAGGCAGAGAGAGTTCCAAAATTTGAGTGCAAAAGCCTTACCCACCAAAGCCAATCAAAACCTTTCTCACCCATGAGTACCAACTCATAAATCCAAATCTGCTGCAGCAATTCCGATAGCCCTTTAAAAACAATACAGGCCTCTCTAAGTAGGCTCAGCAGCGGTCTCTGTATTGGCCACCGGACGGACTCCCCTGTGATGGGTCCATGCGATGCCAGGCACATCGCTTGCGTATGACACAGAAAGACCGACGAGTTGTACACTGTACAATCAACCCACACCATACGGCCATTGCAGATGAGGGGGGGCTTGAGCCGATCATGAGATTGGGGAAGCCATTACCCTGTCTGAATGACTCCTAACAAGCGCCGGGCTCGAGACCTTGGAACCTATTGGCAATAGAGGACGGCCGAAGGATGGAGAGGGGGGTTTTGACTTGCTGCGTGTCGTAGATACGCGTATCGCTAGAGGAGGAAAGCATGAGACAATGGAGATGAAGATAGTGAAGGTGAAAGTGGATGGAGATGAAGATTGTAAAACCAACTTGAATTCACGAAGCAGCCCTCGCAGATGTGAAGAACGACTGCTTTGCTTCTTTCCAAGGATGTCAGTGCGAAAGGAAATCGAGATAGGAGATATGAAGGTAAGTTGGTAAACCTAGGGGATACGACTCCATCTCTCCTATCTTCAGCTTCCCTTTTCTTTTGTAAAAAAAATAAGAAAAGAGAGATCGAGAAGCGATCAAGTACAACGCGTCAGGGCTTGAGATAAAAGAATGTCATCGATATAGAAAAGGTTGAGGTCAACCCAACAACAAGTCAACCGGCAAGAGGTCAGCCTTCTAATAAGGAGTACTAGAGATAAAGACACGATGAAACACAACACAATAGATAACGAAGCAGAGAATGATAGCAAAGAACCACATCACAAAGTAGAGATCAGGGAAGAAGGTGCGAGGAATGAAACTGTGGACTAGGGGAGAAAAAAAGCGGAGGGGGGTAGAAGAAGGATGAATGAGAATACCCAAGCGCCAACAGAGGCAAGGATTGCTATGTTGATACCCGCTATTTCCAGTATCTCCTCAGAAGCTCCCTAAACCGCACTCCCACTCCTAGGCGTTCTTTCTACCACCAATAACAGCTCTCCAACCTACGTATGTACCCCTATCCACAAGCTTCTTCATACGCCTCCTTCCTATCCTCCCAGCACAACTGTTTCTTGCTCCTTTCCCTGCTGGGTCGTATGAGTAGCAGAGACTTGAGATTTTCAAAGTGATCTTTCCAAACCATGCGAATATCTTCTCACAAATCACAAGTTTCGAGCACACCCGGAGGCCTTGTCCGTTGCATCACTGTCGGCAGAGAACTCAATCTTATTTAGTTTGCTTCCGCGATTTCACAGCTCTTGCCCCGCCCTGATAGCATGGTTAATAGCTTCAATGTATTATTTCCGTAATAGATACAAAGATTGTAGTTGTTTGGTTTGCGCTGGGGTGTGCTAAATATCGTTTAATCAGGGTATTGTCCATAAAATATAAAGCATGTAATCATTACGTTGCCCTGCTGTGTATTGCGCTGGACATGCCAGATCAAGGGAGAACACGTAGTTGGCCTCAAAGGAAAGAACCCGAAACTGAATAACACATTGCTGGCCTCATCTAGCCTTACCGGCAAGCTCCGTAGCAGCGGTATCCTCGGCAGCAGGATTACTCTGGTGCTGGTATTGCTTATCGCCAAGCTGGCCAATATCCCAACCCTTTTCAGCCAGGTAAGCCCTGAAATTCAAATCTTCCTCCGTGATTGTATCCTGCCCGATATGAGGGAGCAGAAAGAAGGCCAGACCTGCGCTGAAAATGCACAGTGAGGAGGAAACGAAAAAGGGATCTTGACCGCTTCGAGTCGGATTCGGAGCGTTGTCCTGAATAATGGGAAACACGTACGAACCGACGAAGGCACCAACTTTCCCGAGAGCTGCGGCGATGCCGTAGTATTGACCCCGGATAGCCGTGGCGGATGTCTTAGAGGCAACAAGACCGATGTTATCACCAGGCCCGACTTCTCCAAGGGAAAGAAAGATCCTGTAGAAGAGTAAGCCAATCTAGAGCAATAATTGCGAAGAGTAGGGTTTCTCTCACCCGTACACCACTACGAACCCGGCAACATTTGAAGCCTTCGCCAAATGCGCGTATGCGCCAGCCATGATGAAACCTACGATCCCTTGTAGCAGAACCCCCCAGCCCAGAGTATACCTTGGACCAATCCAATCGCTTATTAAAGAGCCAGCGAGAGCTCCTGGTATGTAAAAGAGGTTGATTACTACGTTCCAGCCAAATGCCTTGTAGAGGTCGTCGTTCTTCGCACCCAGGATGTTGTCGAGGATAGCTGAGGAATAGATCCCAAAAGAGTACGCAGAGAACTAATTTGACCCATCAGATCCAGGTTCCCCAAATGCGCTATACACGCTACGAGTTCAAATAGGAAGGTCACTTACATCATAGATAAACCATATCAAGGATACAATCGTTAAGCGCCACCAATAGTACCTAAGATTGTCAATTCTTACCACTTCTGAATGTATAGGGACTTGCCAACTTACTTTATTATCAAGAGGTAGGGCACTTTCGTGTCCCTCATTGTCTCGCGCTTGAATTCCTCCGGTTCTTTCAACTTCAATCGCAGATAGAATATACTCAAAGGTGGGATAACTCCCAGGCCGAGAGCCACCCTCCAGACAGCTCTTAGGTGATGCATCCCAAAGATCCAGAGAAGAATCAAGGGTACAAAGGCAGCAACTACGAACCCAAGGTCGATCATGGTGTTCGTGAAAAGAATGAACCATCTGTTACGGTGCCCTTTCTTCAGCTCTCCTGTTGCTTCAGCGCATGCGACAGAACCTGCTGGATATTCGCCCCCGATCCCGATACCGAGGAAGAAACGATAAGCAGTGAGGGCTGCCAGCATCCCGCCAACGCTGCCATGGGCGCCATAAGCGCCAGCGCCTAGAGCAGCGAAGATGATTAAGATGATCGTTGAAATGATCAAAGCGTGCTTCCGCGAGTAGTGATCACTTGCATAACCAAAGATGAGCTGGCCGACGACTGTCCCGGCAAAGGCAATGGATGATACGTTATTAGTTGCCTTAGATTCACCATACTGCTTCGGGTAGAGGCGTCTCAGAATCGTGTTGACAGAGCCAATTACCTATGAGAGTAAACACCAAGTTAGTTACTTGTGTTGGTGTGATATGCAATGTAGTCGTTGCGAGAATAGAGAGGACATGAATATAGAGTGTATGGTTTAGCAAGACGTACGCCATTCAAGTAGCCATCAGAGAAGAGACCAGCACCGCAAGCAATGACGGGCCAAAGTCGCTCACATCGTCCTTTAGGAGTTGCATCGAGTGGTACAATACCATCCCCAATGTTGGATGGATATGCGATGTTGGTTTCCTTAGATTGCTCGCCAGTAGCCTCTCCCGAACCATTAGACATCTTGAACGAATGCTCAGTTGATTGAGTAGTTTTTGAGAGGAACCAATGGTGTTGAATGTATCCTGTGATGCAAGGAAGGGTGGGCTGGTTTATGTATGCAGTTTCCTGTTTATTGAGGTTTCCTAATGTGGTAAAATGCCCGACGAAGTGAATGCCTCCAAGACGGATGAAGCAGCTGCGATGTGGGTTATCCCCGCCATCACCAATTTGATACACTTCCACGTGCCCTATCTTTGGGCTTTCAACGGTGCTTTCTCAACCGTCATGGCAGTCTGATCGATGTAGTGATCGAGCGGCGGCTGACGTGAGCCCGCCAATTAGTAGAGCAGGCCCCATGGCACCCACAGCAACCCGCCTTGACCAATCGGGCTGGCCGAATTTCAACTTCCCACAAGAGATCTTCCGGCTCACATGGCCGAGTGATTGGATTTTGGATGTCTGTTCGCGACTGCTTATCGACATTTGGTGTGTGGGGTTGCATGAGGATTTAGATGCCTTTTGAGGTCGTTGATCATGGATGATGGACCTCGGTAATGTATTAGCATATCGTTTATCCTATCTAAGCTTTTTGAAAAACTCACTCGCACGGTGCACAAGGTGACCCCAAACTCGATTTGGCTTCCTCCTGGAATTACTCTAGAGAGAGCATTGAAATCTCAAAAAATCTATCAAATCTCTCAGAACACAGTCACAACACCATGAATTTATCTGAAGAAAGTTCACGATGTCGCTAAGACGAGAACAACTTTCGACTTAGAAAACTTTTACGCGCAACTCCACAACCATGACGATTTGCATAGGTGTCGATAGTGGAATGCTTCTAAAGACCTGCCGGATTCTATTCATCTCACTCCCCTAGCTTATAGCTGAGGTTATGGGGTGGTTGTGACCGCCATTATTTTCGTCGTGGTATCGCTGTTTCTGTGTTGGCTCAGCGTGCCCTACTAATCCCGTTAATGGGGATATAGATGCCTGTTTGTAGATCTATTTTATATGTGGCTATAGACTCCTGAAGGTTGCAGCGATCCGTTCGAATCTCAGGATGTGATTCATGGACAACAGATAGCAGTATTTTCGGAGGCGGGAGGAAAAATCCCGTGATTCTCATCTAATGGTGGAAAGGGCAAAAGCTATAGATACATTGGGTAGCATACTGGACATAAAGCAGGAATGACCAACGTCTTTTGCAAAAGGTACAATAATCGATATAGATGATCTAAGCTAGACATGCGAAAGGCAAGGAAAGAGATTGGATATTTGTCAAGTGTTCGGATGCGAAAGATTGAGATCGGAAATTTGTGGTTGGTGGTGCCTAAAGTTGTATGTCTTTGACTTTTCGCCTTTATTTCGGTGAATGCTCTATTGCAAGCAGTCGATAAGCAGCACAATTGCCATGGTTGACGGCATACCACTCCCACCCTCTCTAAACCCCCTCCAAGCCCAATGTAAATTGCTCCGTTATGTTGTCTTCTTCCACACGCCATAGAGGCCTATCAAACTACTGACAGTTCCCGCAAGACCCACGAATCCATCATCGAAGTTAGCCCAGCCGAGGGCTGAACTGGGTGCTGTGAGATCGCAGAGATCAGAGATGAGTTGAAGTTTGGCTGCGGCTTGCTCTCTATTTTTGCAACGGCAAGTCTTGTCAGTTTTAGTTCCACGATATCGGATATCGGGATCGTAATTGGCGATGTAGCATACCTCTCGAGTCTCTTGCTCTCGACCAGACCCTCACCATCTTTCTTGTCGATGGTCCGCTCCCGCTGACGTAGCTGATATAGTGTATATAGCCCAGCTGCCGTGTTGAACAGAAGTCCGACCAACCATGCCCTGTAGGCTTCTCTTTGAAGGCGCTTCGCCGCAGGTGATGGTCTGATGCCCGCAGCATCAAGCTGAAGACCCAACACATATCAGAATATACGCATTAAGTCACTAAGGAAGGGGAAAGTTATCCCTACATAAGTGATCGAATCCAAACTCAGATACGTTCCGTATCCCAACTGTCTGCCAACGGCGCAATATCTCAGCACTGGATCCAGAATCTTGTTATCAGCGGCCAATGCAGCGGCCTTAAAGTGTTCGATGTTCTTGCCAACACGCATCAGTTTCCGGGCGAGTCCGAATTGCTTCTTGATCGCTTCATATGGCTTGATCTGCGACGCCGGGTGATTCGTGCGGTATAGATACCAGGCATAGAAGCGGGAAAAGTATTGCAATGTTCGAAGGAGCTTATCACGACCAACTGCGCTAATTGTCAGTTTTTCACTCCTCGGAGGGAGGGAAGCTGCTTGGTGAACAGAGGGTTAGCTAACTAGTGGTCGCGACAAATTTCAGATAATGAGCCACCGAGGGGTGATAGACTAGTGCGTCTACAACCATTGTGAAGATAGGCCGTGGAAACCAATGGAGCCTTCTAGCTAGAGTAAAAGCTGTAACGATGAGGTGATGGAGTTGTTGTAATGAAGATGGGATTGGCAACTGACGATTGATGTCCAGACCTCGGCAACATCCTGTATTGCGACAAGGGTCTCAGAGTGGAAATTTCTCACATGCACAGAGGATACATCATACATTGTATCTTCAATATGGAGAAATATTGTATTTATGGCCAATTTGGCAAATATGATTTTTGTTCTTTTTGAACGAGCTGAAATGATAAGCAGTGATTGTTCAATTTCCGCGCACAGGATACGGAGCTGCTACATTGGATGTCACCCGCATCCCAGTAAGCCACCAGATCTTATGAATTCTCTGCTAAGTGTAGAAAACATAATAGCTCTTGTAAATTGTAGTTGACTGGCCGTTAGAGTTGAGCCGCCCTTCGAAAAGCATGTATGTATGTATGTATATACATACAAACAACCCTAAGTATGAAACCGAATAGCAGGCATTCCCTAGACTTTGTAGAAGCAAAAGGCTATATAGAAGCCTGTCACGGAATGGTGTCAGCTAGAGGCTCATGTGCGCCGTGGGACCCGGATCTAAGAAGACTCACTCGCTGCTTCAATTTCTTCCGCAGAAACTAGCAATGGTCCTCTCCCTTTCTCCCTAACACCCATTCTCTCACTCAGTGGCCCAAGAACAGGATCATCATTCTCCTCCTTCCATACATCCGCAAAGGGCTTGCGATATTGAAGTTCTAGGTTATAGTCTTCTGCTAAACTGTTGCCCGAAATCACAAGTAAGCCCCAGACCATACTACTACTACTGCTGGTGAATTTGCAGACACAACTTACGCTCTGAAAGCCTCCCAAGGTACAACATATTCTGGGATATCTTCCACAGATTCTTCCATAAAGTAGCTGTATTTCCACCCGAATGGAGGCCTAAAAATTCCGTCTTGGGGAGTCTTGCCCGGGAATCGTACCCGATAAATGGTATTTCCCCACTCAGCTACCTCTTCTGCTTCTCCTTCTTCCTTCTCTTCTTCCTTCTGCGATGACGCACCATTCGCATCACCATGCTCACCATTAAGAGATCTACTACCTTTCTTCGCCATGGCCTTGTGGAACTCGACGACTCTTTCGCTTAGTACATCTGAATTGGGAATGACGCCGATGAACCTTCCACCTTTTTTCAGACTTCCTGCAACATTCTTTAACATTCCTCTGGCTTTCTCCGGGCTTTCGAATGCATAGTGCATACAGAACATCATTGATACGACGTCAAATCCTCCGCCTCCCCACCTCGCACTTGCAGCTCCTTGGATCCCAGGGCCCACCCCGGGGTCGATCCCCACATCTCTGATGAGCGGTATATCCCCCAACCACTCTCCGTAAGCATCTTTGACGAAAAAGTGTCCGTCGAATACCTTTTGACCACGACCACCCCTGAAACCGCCTCGGCCGCCTCTGCCGCCTCGATTACCCCTCCCTCCTCCGTCTCCCATGTCTCGGTATCTCTCCCTCGCCTGCTCGATTGACACATCGGCAGGGTCAACACCAACATACAACTCGACCGGTTGCGGAGCCTGAGCCCACTTTCCAAGGTCTCCTCCTTTGCCACATCCAATATCTAGCACCAGTAACCCCTGCCTTTCGTCATGCATCCCATCAAATCTCCCACCTTCCATTCCCTCGGCCCATTTAATTTGCTCGGGCCCTCCTGGAGTGTAGTCTTCATTTGGAGAAAACTTCTGTATCACCGTACTTTTGACCCAGTTGTTGAAACTCCTCAGCCCACGAATCTTGCTCGAGGTGTTCCGCCACTCCCGCCCTCGTTGTGGGACAGTGTTGTAATGCTGTTTGACTACGTCGTGTACACCTCGCGTCGCGACTACCCTTTGTGCATCTCGAATTTGTTCCTGTTCGCGCTCGATTTGCCGTTGGCGAAGGGCCTCCCTCTCAGCGACGGAGAAACGAGAAGCGCCACCCGGGCGCTTTAGCTTTCGCGGAGGGGAACGGGGAGGGGGGGAAGGGGAACGACGTATGGGTTTCGGCGAAGGAGAACGTCGACGATACGAATAATGTCGTTCTCTTCTTCGGTCGTATGGGGATCGATGGCTCGGTGAACGCGACCGCCTGGGAAAATGTGGCGAACGGGATCGGTTCTGACGAGGGTGACCGTCGGTTGGACTTCGAACACGCCTAGGAGGTCTAGTTGAGTCTGAAGCAGCTTTCTTCGAAAATCGTGGTAGATTTGCTGTAGTCATTGGAACTGGAGAGGCTTCATAGCCGTCAACCTGACCATCAGGTGGCCCTTTCTTTACCCTCTTGGATGCGGGAGCAGTGATATTGTCATCTTGTGCGTCCGCAGATCGCGGTGAGCTTGACTTCATGATCGAGTGTATCGGTGAAGAGACTCTGTTGGTTTCGGGGTGAGATTCTAGTGACCGCGGGCGCTTCTTGCGCTTCTGTGGCAAGACTGGCGACGACCCTCCATAGTGCGAATCTTCAATGTTCTGCATGTTTGGTCGATCTTTATGTACAGTGTCTCTGTAGTCGGGATATTCATTGGAGTGTGGGCTTCGCCTGGTGTGTATCTGGAAATTGGATTAGGTCCTGATCTGTATGTTACGTACTAGGTAGAGGAATGGTACTCGCTTCAGCATCCGTTAAAGCATCGTCTGGTGCCTCTTTGCTATCCGCTGTGTTACTCTTGCTGCGAGCCCCCGGCTCATTTGACTCGGCAGCTGCTGCATCCTCAGAGGAAGTGAAAATGTCCCGCGCTGGGTCATACATCGCTGGAATCCTGACGTTTGTATCTTAAGATTAAGGCTGCGCTTATTGCTGCGCAGGGATCTAAGTTGTCGATCTTCCGTGATATTTGGGCTTCCGAAATGGGAAATCGAAACGTCAACGGAATGAAGGTGACTTGGTGCACGTGACTTATTCCCCTGGCCGGGTAATTAGGTGTGATTGAAGCTCTAGTAACGACATCCTTCGTGTCTGGAGCTCCCCAGAAACAACAGCGCTCACCATCCTCCTCTTCTCTTGAATATATCAACTAGCACTAGAATATCTGCTGAAGAGTCTACGCTACGATGGGCTCCGATCCCCAATATGCGAAGTACCCAGATCTTGCACTTGCGCAACATATTTTCACGCTCACAAACCCATCATCTTCGAATGGAGCCCAGCAGTCATCCCTAAAAATCCTCCAGGATGCCGTCAGCGAATACAAGATGGCACCTCTATACCGATATCTTGCGCACCCCGTGGATGGCGTTCTGAACTTAAGCGGCGAAGGCTCTTCACAAAAACCTGTAGCTGCCTCCAAAAAGAGTAACGCAGCGGTGAATATACTGGCGGGCAGGAAAGTGCCTCACAAGCTTGACTTCCCATGGGATGAGAAGCTATATGAGGAGCTGGAAAGGGGAAATCAAAGCGAGCTGGAGAGCTTTCAGAAAGAAGAGGATGAAGCGGCGGAGAAGGCTGGGGAGACGGAAGTACAGGCAGCAAAAGGCAAGAGAGCTGAATTCTGGGCTCGAGTTGGTGACAAGGTGAGGCGCATTTACCGTATTAAGGAAACATCTATGTCATATTGAGTGCAGTGTATCTCAGATTCGAATTACTTGAGGCAATGCTGATTCGCTATACTTAATTCTAGGATAAAGCTATCTCATCCTACGAGTCAGTATTTGAAAAGACCGGCGTCTTGGGCACGAAGATTGATCTTGTTCTTGCCATCATACGTGTGGGTATGTTCTTTTCAGACAGACCGCTTGTTAAGAAGAACGTCGATAGGGCGAAAGCGCTCGTTGACACCGGTGGTGACTGGGATCGCCGCAACCGCTTGAAGGCTTACCAAGGCCTTTATCTCCTCACTGTCCGGTCTTACAACCTCGCGGCTCCGCTGCTACTCGACAGCCTCTCGACGTTCACAAGCTACGAGCTGTGCACATATTCTAATCTCGTCGTTTATTCTGTTCTTGCCGGCTCGGTTGCATTAAAGCGTGTAGATTTCAAAACACAGGTCGTTGATGCTCCTGAGATTAAGGCTATTCTTGGGGATGGAGAAGACAAGCTGGCTGTTCTCACAGGTGCTGTATCTGCGGGGCCTGGTGCAGGAGATGAGGAGATGCAAGACGTATCTAGAATTACATCTACCGTGACACCTGCAGCTGTCAACCTAACCGCTCTCGGCTCTTCTACTACTGGACAATTGGAAGTGGAGACGTCAGTAGACTTCTCACCCCTGGCATCCTTGGTAAAAAGTCTCTACAACGGTGAATACCGTTCCTTCTTCTCCGCGCTAGCAGCAGTGGAAGAGAGTTTCCTGAGCCAGGACAGGTATCTCTGGGAACATAGAGGCTGGTTTGTGCGGGAGATGCGGCTCAGGGGCTATCAGCAACTGTTACAGAGCTACAGAGTTGTTGGGCTGGAAAGTATGGCTCATGATTTTGGGGTATCCGTGGATTTCCTAGACCGGTGAGTTTGTCTTTGGAATTGGCTGCAAAATACATCTGACTGACGTTCTGTTCTAGCGATCTGGCAAAATTCATTGCTGCTGACCGTATACCTTGTACCATCGACCGCGTCAATGGAATCATTGAGACCAACCGGCCAGACGATAAAAATAAGCAGTACAATGATGTGGTAAAGCAGGGCGATTCCCTGATTACAAAGCTTCAGAAATACGGGCAGGCAGTTAGATTGCGGGGGAGCGAGCGGGGATAATTAAGTGGTGATATCGTCGTTGTAATCTTCCGAAGGTCTGACTTCTGTTTGGGAAGCACCACAGGGTACCACCTAGCGCGGCAAGCGATGAAGCAACAACAATGTATGTGCAATAATAGATTAGTGCTAGAAATATCCTCGATCTCACTCCCGTGTCTTCACACCCCGACCATTGTCCCATCCCTGCCTCAATCTCTCCAGAGGCCTAACTGTCTCCAAGGTCTCGAGATTCCAGGGTTGGCAAATCCTGTAAGGGCTGCAGAACACAGATGGTGTACGCAGTGCTCACGATGCGAAACTTGAAAAAGGAATCACATTGGCAAATTTTCAAGCTTTGCTTCGTAGCTATGATAAGCTCAACTAGTTTTGAAAGAAGAGAGCAAAGAACGTTAATGTGTTTGAGTGGCATCGAGGTGGTAAAAAAACAAAAGGCGGTTGTTGCGACGAAAGCTCTGGGTCCTTATCATCCTATCGTCGGACCCGAGAATTTCGACGACCGTCTCACACCACAAGTTGGCCAACTCGATCTTCATTCGTCAATTCGACTGGAAGGATTGCTCGCTGCCAGTGGTACGATAGCACAATCGCGTCGGAAGAGACGAGAGATATGATGCCGCACACGTGGGCTCATGCGCGACGGAATTCTCTGAGAGTGAGAGTTGCACCACATCCACAGCTTTATAGCAGCCTCATTAGTAGACGAAGGCAAGGTCAGAATGCGGGATTCCGGATTAGGGGCATCCACAGCCCGATTTATTTTTCGGTTCTTCCCGGTACCGGTCGCGTTTTTTCTCGAAGTTTTTTTCCTTGCAGGTCTGCTGACTCGTGCCTGCTCCTTTGCTTCTGTTGACGTTCCTTTTCACCGTGAATAAAAGGTGTGAAAACCGCGAACGGGACCCAGATTCAAAGCTGACGAACAATCTTCCTCCGCAGATCTCGTTCAGAACTCACTGTCGCCGTCCTCACCGACTTCATACGGACCATGTCCTCCACACCGCAACTTCGCAGTCTGTCCATTGACAATATCAATCCGCACGTCAAAGAGGCAAAATATGCTGTGCGCGGTGAACTAGCCGTGCGTGCTGAAGTATACCGTGCGAAGCTTGCCCAGCAAAACGACGGGAGCCTTCCTTTCGACAATGTCATTTCAGCCAACATCGGAAATCCTCAACAGCTAGATCAAAAACCAATCACATACTTCCGTCAAGTGCTTAGCTTGTTAGAATATCCCCCGCTGCTGGAAAACGAAGATATTCTGTTGAACAATTTGGGATATAAGCCGGATGTAATCGAGAGAGCTAGGTGGTTGCTGAGCGAATGCCGCAGCGTCGGTGCATATAGTCACAGTCAAGGCATTCTGGGGGTACGGAACAGCGTTGCAAATTTTATTGCCGGTTAATCTCCCTTGCTCCTTAAATCCTGGTTTGGTAGCTAACCCCCTTGTTCTTCCGCAGAGCGAGATGGCCACCCTTCCGATCCTGCTTCTGTCTACCTCAGCGGAGGCGCCTCCTCAGGTGTAAATACGCTCTTACACGTCATTTGCGCGAAACCCGAAACTGGAGTCTTGGTTCCCATTCCCCAATACCCGCTCTACACCGCCACTCTAGCTGTTCTTAACGCGCGCTGCGTGCCTTACTATCTCGATGAGGGCCATGCATGGGGAACTGATATGGACGCGATCCGATCCGCGCTGGCGAAAGCAAGATCAGAGGGCACAGATGTACGCGCTATTGTGGTGATCAACCCTGGCAACCCAACTGGCGCAAGCCTCGGGGAAGAAGATGTCAAGAATGTCCTGGAAATCGCGGCCAAGGAGAAGCTGGTAGTCATTGCCGATGAGGTATACCAAACGAATGTCTTTTTGGGCAAATTCCACTCTTTCAAGAAAGTCCTTCGAGATTTGCAGAAAGCGGAACCTGGGAAGTTTGATAATGTCGAATTAGCATCACTGCATAGCACCTCCAAGGGTATGGTGGGTGAATGCGGGCACCGAGGAGGCTACTTCGAACTCGTGGGCTTCGACCCGAAAGTCGCGGAGCAAATCTACAAGTTCATCAGCATCGCCCTTTGTCCACCCGTCATCGGACAATGCCTTGTCGAACTGATGGTCAATCCCCCTAAGGAGGGAGACCCAAGTCACGCCCTGTATCAACAAGAATATGATGATATCTTTGCAGGCTTAAAGAAGAGAGCTACGGCACTCTACGAGGCATTCAAAGAGATGGAGGGCGTTGAGTGTCCAGAACCTCAGGTAATCCCCGCAGATTACCGTCCATCTGAGTTTTCGCGATTGCTGACTCCAAACCCTTGATGCATAGGGCTCCATGTATCTTTTCCCAACCATCAGATTCCCCCCTCGCGTCATCGAGGCTGCAGAGAAGGAAGGCCGCAAGCCAGACGAGTTCTACTGCCTTCGACTCCTGGAGGCCACCGGTGTGTGTGTGGTGCCTGGCTCAGGCTTTGGCCAAAAGGAGGGCTCGCTGCATTTCCGAACCACATTTTTGGCTCCTGGAACAGAGTGGGTTGGCCGGATTATCAAGTTCCACCGGGAATTCATAAATGAGTATAAAGAATAAGCGGCGGGTGTAGATCGAAAGGATGGGCATTGTTCTTTGTGGTGAAGAAGACAGCCGCAGATGCAAATACTTCTCTGATTTTGTAGATAAAACGATACGTACAATCGACGAGTTATAGATTCGCCTCTTTGAAAATAACCTGTCATCCACCTCGCTCCACCCCAACAGGGTTGCTCGGTTGATTGGAGGAGAGACGAACCGTGCTCTGTCCTCAATGTATCTAAATATAGAAGCCATTTCAAAGAGGGGCACGATTCACGCACGAACATCATGTAATTAAGAATAAGCAGTATACTCCAACAAGGGATTCCCTTGGTAGGATACATAAATACACCGATAGCCTAGGCAGGGTGGAATCCATGATTAATTGGTCCGTCCGTCCTCCCTCTCCCAAACGTAAAACAACACGAACTCTCCTAGTCCACATGAACAAGTCGTTAAAAAATAAAAAAAAGCTAACCATCTCGTGAGGGGACACTAGGTACATATGCGCAAAGGACATGTTTGAAGATATCTGGAAATGAGAATGTTCTTGGATGCTAGATTTGTAAAACCCGGAAGAGAGGTGACGGGGGGAGAAGAGAAGGGTTTTTGATGAACTCCTAGTGTGAGATAAGGGAAATTGGGTATCTGCGCCTATCGCCAAATCAATCCCCGCATTAATCTTGAATAGCTTGCGCAACCTGTGTCTGATGCTGGACTTCAACAGAGATAATGGAGCTCATTTCGATAAGATGTTGTCAATAGGTTCAGGGCGATGCAGCCTGTATGGATTATGAACCGCCTGCAGACTACCGACTGAACTTCTTGCCAAAGCCTGAAACGCCCTTGTCCCATTTCCCCGAGGTAGGAGATTCGATCTCAAATGTGCTTTTGACTTCCGGGTTCTCCGTATTGGCTGTCGGGGGGGTGGGGCCTTTTTCCAAATCTCGGTCTTTGCTCTGAGTTTTGCTTTGAGCTTTGTTTTGGTCTTTGTTCCCAAGACCAGGTGTGGGGGGTTCGGAGAGCTTGGTGACGCCTGTTTGTCGTCGGGCTGACTTTTGGAGGTTTGAGGAAGAGAAGTTGTTTTTGAGGCGGACGGCGGAGCGTCGGATGGATTTGCGGATTTCCCATTGTCGTTTCTTTGCGATGTAGTAGAATATCGCTGATGCGACTGCGGTAGGGTTAAATTAGGGTTTGAGCTGGTAAGGTTTGATGGATTGGGAATAGACTTACTTCCACCTCCACCAACTATGACAGCGACTACTATGATGGCGATCTCAACACCTTTGGACATGTTCACAAATCCAGTATCCGACCCAGATGCCCCCGCATTTGCTCCACCCTGTGGGCTGGAAGGGACGTTACCTCCTTCGGCATTGTTTGTGTAGTATACAGATTGCGTAGATGTGGTCGATGATGCTATCGCCTGACTGAGAGTGCTTGATTGCGCGATGACAGCGAGAGGTAAGGAGAGAGCAAGTACCAAAGCGAGAAGGGAAATTCTCTTAACCATTGTTGCCGTAAGGCACACAGATGAAATAGCCAAGTGAATTTAGAACTCAACACAACGCTTTTAGAACCTCACTTTGCGATGACTATAAAGGGAAAATGGTGGTAGAAGACAAGCTCATGTAGGGGAATGTGAACATGAGGGGGAATATGTATTCAAAAAACTGCAAACCGGAAGGCTAGCAGCCCGGCCGCAGAGCGCTTAGAGCCCATCACCCAGCAGCAGGGGGAGATGGCTCAAAACCTCGATGATACCAGATTCGGATCTATCACAGGCATGATGCAGCCAATCAGTCTTCTCCAGGAACAGTGACGGAGATGGTTATTGGTAGCTGCCGGGTGAATCGGCGCTGTCTTGGGCGGTTGCAATCCTGTGGCTATTTTGGCAGCCAATTAGATACCAGAGTTCTCTGGTCCCATCGCTAAGCACCGAACATCATGCATTTCCGTTACTTTACTTGCGGCAGGTATGTGGGCAAGGCGGCACAGGACTTGATAGCACAAAGTAATGGAAATGATATGTATATTCTGAGGGACTGCTAACATCATTAACTGCTCTATGCAGAGTACAGAGCACGTCAAGCGGTGGATGAATGAGCGATGAATAGACTGACCTCAGGCAGGACTAGACTCAACGGATGGATCCAAGTTACCGCCGACTTTTCTGGAGCAGGATCTATCGTCCTGACTAGCTAGATATCTTTTTTTGGAGGGGGTTGGGGAGCGCTCCAGCAGTTGAAAGTCATAATACCACATGGCGGGCTTAAGGAGAAATATTCCCAATATCCCTTTAAATGATTCATATTTTCACTCTACTCGTCGCAATACGGCAAATAGTTAAATTCTACTTAGCTAGTCTTCTACCTTGGGTTTACCGGTCCCCGCCCTCTCACTCAGGACCGTACTCATTTTCTCTCCTCTTCCACTTTATACTCCCTACTTGTCGTCCTAAGGATTCTCACGAATAGGGCAATTCTTAAGTAGCCTCCAATTGATCTCGAAGAAAGAGAATATTCTTCTTCAGTAGCCTATAAAGTTCTTCATTTTCTCGAATATCTTGTAACAAATTCAAGAGGTCCCGACCCCATCTCTCAGAGGTTTTTTTCCGCCATTATTTTACCGACCCAACTTCATTCCTCCAAACCTTCTCAGAATACACTTGCTCTTCACTACCACTTGAATGAGCAGTAGCTGCAAACCTATGGTTACGAGCAGCCAGAACCGTCTCAAGGAGGAATAAACTTAGTTCTCATTTGAGCATGGATCAACGAGGGGACTCATCGCTCCCCTTAGCCCAGTCTATTCCTTTAACTATCAATGGGCATGATAGCCATGATAACCAAAGGGGTTCACAAGCACCTCAGCGTCACTATGATGATTTTGACGACCAGTCTGACAATATAACTCTCGTCAATGACACTCAGCTCGCGGAGGAGGAGGAGGATCTTTGCAACAATATCTCAGAACGAGTCGGAGTCGCAAGAGATGCAGATCGAACTATGGCATCGCCGGCCTTGCCGCTAAAACCAAAGACAGCGTCTCGTCCAACAGAGCCATTTTTGCGTCTCGAAAGGCCTCCCTTGGTGGAGACTACCGCCCGATTCAAATACGTTAAACCTGGAGCCAAGAAGTTGGACCTTAAGGGACGTAGCAAAGATGCTCAAGTAGAAAGGCCAGTCCTGGGTCAGACGCTTCCGCTCATTCATAACGGCAATACAATGATTGCTACTCATATCAATGTATCTAACTCAAGTTGGTTCAGTCCTCCTTCACTGAGTTATATTTTACTAAGACAGTTGCTGAAAAATAACTGCGTGAACTAGATAACTCACGGCTACAGACGGAGGAATCCATCATTAGCCAAGACGACCGAACAGTCTCAGGTATTGTCTTATCTGGGCTCGGGAATATACTAGCTTTCCGCTGACTTTTGCCATATGTAGATACATCCCAGACTCCCATTGAAGTCCAGGTGGCGAGAGCGAAGAGGGATTCACTCCAGGCTCGAGGCCCTCAGCTTCACAACCAGCAGGTAGTGCCTGAGAATATGCACAATATTCTGTATGTTTTGCCCCGAGTTTTTGAGAGGGTTCGAGTGCTATTGGCTGGTTGTGACCGTAAAGAACTCTATTTCTAACCAGAGCCATGTCAAGTCAATTTGGGTCAGAGAGTACGATCAGCTCGCAAGGCAATGACATGTTTGGACACCCACTGCCTTCCACTGTCAAGACGAGGAGAAAATTAAAGCATAGTAAGTATAAAAGGGCGGTTGTTGGAGGCAATATTGACCTTGGTTCTGGCCTGACTTCCATTGGACTCCCTCAAGATACAGCACTGCAGAATTTGGGCAGGTCAACTAGTCGTGCCGGCCAACAGGGGGAGGACACGCCGGGTTTAACTTACCTTTCTACAGTATCTCCTCTTGAAGACCAACGGCCTTTCCTTAATCTTACTACTGATTCTGCACAGCAGTCCGAACGCCGGCCGCGACTTACCGCTGTCCCGGGAAGGACTAAGAATATCAACAAGGTTACCCAAGCCTCGTTGCCAACTATCATCGAAATTTCGGACGGTGAAGAAGGAGAAGAAGTTATAATGCCAATTGGAAACGTGCCGGAGTCTACTATCCCAAACACCGATCGAGACACTGCTCGCGAAAAATCGTCTAGTATACAGAACACAGGTGTGGCAGGAGAGGTGAATGTTAAATACAGTGGATCTCGTCCTCTAGTTCAGAATACAGATAGGGTACGGGGAGACGATATTAACTGCGGAAGATCTCGCCCTTCGATCCAGGATGGAAGATCGGTGTTACAAAATCGTACGGCTTCCCAGAGTAAGGTGGTGAAAAACAAAACCAATCGAGGCAAAACAATGTCCGCCGGCTTCAATTTCGATGAGCTCATAACTTGCGTGTCGAACTATAAACAAATCTTTACACAAATAGACATGGAGAAGCAGGAAGTGGCGCAAACAGCGATTCGAGCAAGAGAAGATAAGATTCATAGCCTAGTCGAGATGGGCAAGCAATTGCAAACAGAACTAAATTCATCCCGGTGCGAAACTGCAGACCAAAAGGCCCAACTGGAATCGGCTAGAAAAGAGCTCAAAGGATATCAAAAAAAGTACGATGGGTTTCAAAGATTCCTGGAAGGTTTGGCTAGTGACCGCAATGCTCTCAAAGAGGAACTTCGAGTCTTGACCCAGCGCCTTGAAGATGCTATGGGTGATCGGAGCAAGCTCGAACGCCTACGTGAGGAAACCGAGCAATCAGCGACAATTCTGGCAGGCAGGGTCAGAGCATTGAGAGACCTTGAAAGATTTTCGAATAACGCAAAGCATGAAATACAACAACGTAAGTGGTTTGATTCCGAGAATTCTCTGGCATTAATAACCAATCAATGTACCGTATAGTTCAAGCGACAGTAGATATTCTCCGGAGAGAACTAGACGAAAAATCCGGTCTTCTTGCTGCGGAGCGAGATCGGACCTTGAGACTGGAAACACAATGTGGTATGAATAACCAGAGACATGAGGAACTAAAGGAGCTACTCGTCGGTGGCCGGCAAAGCACGGTGGTGTTCCATAAGGAGCTTCGAGCAAAGTACGAAATATGTTGCTTTTGCTTGTCTGAGCTTAGCTTACATTTGCAGGCTTGGTGAATGCACCAATATGATAGACGAGCTCAGGGGAAATGAAATCCTCAAGCCTGAGTCCCTCATGAAGATTAGCGACTTGATGAATTCATTTTCGACTGGGTATGACATCTATTTTTACGTTCCAATATTCACAGCTCACTAATTCTGTCAACCGCTTTGACAGAATCTCTGAGCGCTTGACGGTGGTGGAGCAGATGCACTGCGATAGTACAATGGCTGGAAAGGAACGAGAACAGCTCCTCAGGGATGAGGTGATCGCACTGAGGGCCGAGGCAAAATCGCTGATAGAGCAAAACCTATCACTCAGGGATTCAAATGCCACAGCAGTGGGAAAGCTACACTGTAGCGAAGAAAGGGCGCTTAGACTTCAAAAAGAGATCGCCAGTGTGTTGTCGGAATCCAGGACGTCAAATGAAAAGTTAGATACCAAATGCTCTACTTTTAAAGCCTTCTTTCATGTTACTGACCTCGCCTGCCCTCTTTTAGGAATACAGCCCTACAGATAGAGGTAGCTCGTCTCTCTGCTTTGCCTCGAGACGATCCACAAACTCTCGACCACCTTGAGGAAATGAAAACTAGCAATGAAGAGCTTCGAGCTACAATAAAAAGGGAAGCTAGCAAGACTTTACTTCACGAGGATGCCGCTCGGCATGCAATGGATAAACTCAAGCTAGCACTGGAAGAAGTACAAGGTCTGAAGGTAGGAAGCAAGTTATGAGCTGCGATAAGATTTGGGGAAACGAGCTTATTTTTTGAAAGAGTCGCATTGAAGCCTTTGATCAAGAAAAAGCCAAGTATGAGGAGCAGGTTCGTTGATGTGTATTCTATCAATCCCCGACATTGATAAGTAATGCCCCGATCAATATAGATTAAGGAGACCCTCGAAAACGACCGCATTCTCCTCGAGAAAACAGCGGATGTCGTCCGCCAGCGGGATCAATGTCGGTATGAGAACTCAATTCAACAGCTCACAAATGCGAAGAATAAAGCAGAGGAGAGAGCTGCCTTGTTTGAGCGACTAAAAGAACTTGCAGACAAGAATTCCTCTGACTTGGAGAGTAAAATGGAGACTCTAGAGAGGTCTAACAAAATTGCTGTACGTAAGCTCCCTCTAAAGAATTAGCCTTGGTCTTACGGGATTTAGAATCAGGATGCTAGCCGGCTCAGGGCCAGCATCGCCACACGAGATATCGAGGTCAGTTTTTATAGTTTCGAGCAGGAGCTAATAGCTGATCTTATTTGTACAGACTGCCAGGCGACTGGAGCAACTTGATGTTCTGAACCAGAGGGTCGCGGAGCTTGAACCCTTGAAGCGAAAACTTGCCGCTCGCATTATCGAGATTGGGGATCTGGAGCGGCGCCTGACGGAAACAGAGCAAAAAGTAAGTACAGCTAAAGTCGAAGCGCTAGAACGGGATCGCGAAGTTACCAGACTCAATGAGGTGTGCGAGACGGAGCTTTCAGTCAAACTTCAAATGGCAAAAGTGCTTCAGCGTTTCTATCTCCTGGACTCGAACGAGCAAATTTCTCCTAGTGCATTGGAAGGTGTGATATCAGTCCTGATAGATCAAAACACACAATCAAGGGCTCAGGCTAGGACAACTCTTGCTACCAGGACACCTGAAAGACAAAGACTGCTGGGTGGCGCAAGCCAGAAAAGCTTCGATGACTCTGGCAGGTCACCAACAAAGGCAGGAGATATGGGCACAAAAGATAGTGTGTTGATTGAGCAGGCTGAAACTACGGAGGTGAATATGAAGTCTTCTAACACCTTTGAGCAATTTTTGATTTCAGATGGACAGCTACCGGAAAATGATACAGTTTCCATACCAGAGACACAGCCGGAAAGGATGCCTAGCTTCGGTAAGATTGGCAAGCCCGACAAGTTCGGCAAGACCAGTGAGCATGACAGGATCGAAGGTGAATCCGACTCTGAACTATCTGATGTCCCCGAGGAACCGCTGCCTGCGAAAATCGCCCCGCCCAAGGGCCCACAAAAAAACATATCTAAGGCGGGGCGAAAGATTACACTTAAGTCAACAGTTGCCCAAACCATGAAGAATTCCTCATCCCCAATGGTATCCAAACCCCCATCCCGGACATATGGCAAGATCACCCGAGCTGGGCCAGTCACTACTTCGGAGGAAAAAGGGGCTATTGTGGATCGAGCAGGAGCAAAGCGTCCAAGAAGCGAGGTATCGGACGCGTTTAGGCGTCACGGAAAGAAACGGGTGAGACCCAATGATAGTGGACACACGACTCCAGACTCGCTAGCCTTAGATACCCAGCAAAAGCTTGTGCGACGGAGAAAGAGTGGTAAGGACCTCTGATCTACTTCTCTCGTGGGGAAGTAGCTAAGAGGGTTGCTGGAAGTGAGAATCGAGAAACTCACACTGTCAAACTACAAGGAAGCAGTTTCGGAATCCCATCGCACAAAAGGACAACCCTGTATTGAGAGCTAAATCTCTCAAATATGCTAGCTGTACTGATCAAGTCGGATTTCGTTTGGCGGAAGTCTTGACATTTACATGAAACCTGCTACTTTGCTCTTACATGGAGAACTTGATCTCGAAGGTGTTGAATCTTGGCGAAATTTGCACTTTCAAGCGTACTAATTTGCTATCTCAGGTGTGCTTTGATTGATCGTGTTTGCTAAAAAGCCAGGTAGCTATGCTAATCTGATATTTCAAAGGTTGGAGCGCAGAGAGGAAGATTTGCAATATACATGATTCTATCAACTCCATCAAAATGAATAAGCTGGTTGGCACAAAACGTTGCTATGAAATATGTTCCCTGTAAATACACCAAGCGGTGCTCTTAGAGGTGGTCTCCGGTATTCATACATTTTTTGAACGATTGATGGTCTCTTGACGCCCGAAATGTCACCCACGAACCACTCTAGATCGAAAGGAAAGAGCGCCTTGAACGCTTCTAAGCCCAACCTAACCCCGGGTTCCACCGGAGCTTCCATCCATCCTACCGGTTCCCGCCACGCTTCTGCTCCAGAAACAAGACCTTCTTCCGCACTATCATATCATCAGCACCAAAGCCAATTCGTTTCCCGCCAACTACGGCTAGTGAAAAGAAGAGAGACCCACCGACGGGATCGTATTTCAGCATAGATAGTGGACGGTGCGTGCGGGGTCGGACGAGCGTCTTGAAGTAGCCTGTCATGGCCATGCTGATGAGGCGGACGGAGATGGTGCGGGATTTTGCTGCAGCGAGGTTGAGGGCATTAGTTTAAGGAGACGGAAAAGAGGGAATTGCTGAGAGGGGGGAAGGGATGGGGAGTACCCTTTTTCGCCATCTCTTTCTGGATGCCTTTTTCGTAGGAATTGATGAGGTTGGATTAGTGGTGAGGCTCTGTGTTGTTTCTTCTCGCCAAGAGGCACGCCGTAAAATCGAGATCAACTCGATTCCCTTCGACCAGCTCTCACGTCACCCACGCCACCAACATCTCTCTTGCAAAGCATTGCCATATCCGGCGAAATGATCGAGCAGATGCCCAATCGACTACGGGTTTTCGGGTTTATTTCTTCCCGTGAGCTTTCACGAACTAAAACGGCAACCATCACTGCGATGTGTCAACATTCACATTAACTCAACACAGGCACATGGTCTCAGCATTCTTCCATGTCGGCGAGGCTGTTGAGCTCCAGTCTGGCTTGGTTTCCAGATAGATCCGAGGAAGGTGTCCCTGAACTGGAAAGCAGGACGGCAATACCTCAGCCTTATATTCTACTGTGTTCTTTGCTGACTCCGTCACAAGGTAAAGATTAGAAATCCACCCCTACTACTTTCATTCGTGTCGTCATATCTTTCTGTTTCCGGGCGGTGCAACCGT
>JAJDMY020000492.1:0-28269 GCA_022345705.2 Sabuloglossum arenarium | reverse complement strand
CCCTCCCCTCCCCACTCCCTCCCTCTCTTCTCTGACAAGCTGGAAGATATTTTCGGGAGCTGGCTGGCCGTGAGATGAGAATATTCGATGCGTGTGAGAAATAAATGGAGAGTTTGGAGGGACTGCATATATATATATATATATGTATGTATGTATGTATAGGCATATGCGGGTTGGGTTGTGCAGAGATTTTTTTTTTTTGGGCATGATTGAAGAATGTTAATGTAGAAATTTTGTTTGTAAAGGCGCTGTGTGGAATATATTTTGATAGAAAGGGTTGGTGGTGATGGTACAGTGGGAGCATGGGTGGATGATGGGTGCTCCTTATAAGATAGGCCGTGCTCCGTCAGGGCCAGTCGACTCATCAGTAAACCGCACCTCCTTATCCGTCGTCTCGCCCATCTCCTCAGCGTCCTCACCAACAGCAACCTCATCCCCTCGCTCCAACTCCCCATCAAACTCCGTAATCTCCCTCTTCAAATCCTCCTCACTAAGCATCCTTCCATCACTCCCAAGCCTCTGCTCCTCGCTCCCCTCCACCACCAAAAGCCCTAATCTCCGTCGCTCCTCCTCAAACCTTCTCCTCACACTCTCCGTCTGCATAATCCGCCACCTCAGCCTCCACCCTCCCATGCCCAACTCCTTGACCCGTGCCGGCTTGTCACCCAGCAAATACTCATCCAACCCCCCGACTTTGTCAATGGTCCTGAGGACCCGCGCGCTGACGCGCGTGCGTATCCATTTGCCGAGCGCGGCGCTGAAGAGGGCTTTGTGTCGGATGTTGGGCTTCCATCTGCGCCGGTTTTTGAGCTCCATGTTGGAGGAGACTGTGTTCCCGAATCGGATGCGCGAGGTCCCGTAGAGGCCGAAGTTGGATTGTTTGTAGGTGAGAGAGGGCCCGTAGGGATAGGGTGGGATGTTGCGGTGGAGATGGGCCAGGCGGCTGTTGGAGGATTTTGCGAGGTGGATGGGGGTGGTGTGGAAGGCGCGGGAGAGGATGAGGGAGGGATGGCGGGAGGCCATGGTGAGTGAGGATTGCGGATTGTGGATCGTCGGTTTGGATGGTGGTGGTTTTGGCACCAGAGCTTGCTTCGGGGTCCCGGTTCCTTAATAAAAGCGGCACCACGAACGTCTTGTCGCACAACCACCACCTTAGAACAACAACCCCATTGCAGCTCCCCAAATGCTTCCACCAGTCGATCCCTCTGTCCTCCGTAGCAACCCTCAATTCGAGCAACTCTACACTCAACTCACGACTACTCTCCTCAACCCCGATGGCTCCACGAAACCGAAACCATCACAGAAATCCCAGGAGACGTTGATACGGGAGGTTTGTCTGTTTCCCCTTCTCTCAAAAGGAAAGAAAGAATACCCAACTAAAATAAAATAAAATATTTTCCTCTCAACCCCCGAAACATACCTCTACTATCATTCCTATGTACGTATTTATTTTTCACTAACGCCTCGCAAAAAACCAGAACCTCAAATCCTCACAACACCAATTCGCCGAATCACAACTCCTCCGTGTCTCCCTATCCCAACTTACCAGTAGCCACAACGCCGCAGATCATAATAACGATAATGATCTCCCCGAGGAACTCCAGGAGGTCATCGAGATCGTGGCCACGAGATTGAATTTAAGTCATTCTAATAGGATCATGATCCTGCCTGGTGGTGAGGAGAGGGAGATGTTGGAGGATGATGTGGATTATTTTTTGGTATGCAGAACTTTCTACGTTGCTAACGTTCTACGGTTTAATTGTTTTGGGTTGGGGGACTGACTATTGGGTGAGGTAGGATCATTTGAGACCGATAGGGAGGGCGCTTTCGATGTATCTTGTTGATTCTGCGATCAAACTCGCTAGGTTAGTTCATCCAGAAGGTATGTATAACATCCATATCTCGCAAAACCCCAAACGATTCACCCCCTCTAACCCACCCCTCCACAGAATCCTCCCCCCATACTCTCCGCACGCTCCTCCCCACTCTCCCCACCACCATCAGTACCCTCCGCCAGCAACTCCACACCCAGCAGGACACCCTCGCCCTCGAACGTTTCAACCTCGCCTCAACCTCCTGCTTAGTCCTTGACACCTATCGCTCGCTCCTCACCGCCATCATCAGCGTGCTCGAGCAGACCAAACACGGAAGCGTAGCGCGAGGCGCGCGCTCGCACTCCGAACACCTCGCCATCGTTGCAGAAAGCATGGATGCAAAACTAAAGTTCGTCCTCCCATCCCCCACCCCCTTAAAAAAGAACAATTCTTTTCCCCCAACACCAATATCAATCCAATTAATCATCTAGAATCCTGGAACACGAAACTCTGCGCACCATATACTCCACCCCCATCCAATCCGCGTTAAGGAACTACGCAGAGCACCTGCAGGACACGCGGCAGCGGCTCAAGCAGCGCGAGAAGGCGGCTGAGGAGGAGTTGACGAGGTATAGGGGCGCGGGAGGGGAAATGAAGGTTTTGGTTGCGAGGTATGGAGGGTTTTTGAGGGAGATGGAGGCTGCGAGGGGGGATATTAGGAGGCTGGGTGGGAATGCTTAGGGGGGGGGGTTATATTTGTATGTATGTACGTATGTGTATGTAAGTGTATATATATACTTGGGTTTCACATCGGCCGTTCTTCGTGCTCTCGTTCGATACAGAACCCCTAAAGGGGAAGGGGTGTGTTGATTGATGTGATTGTATATCATCACCCTCACCGTCCCTCCATCCAACGCTCAAATCTCGCCTCCAAGCCACAAAAAAGTACTTCTCACAACACCACATTAAAAATATATATACATCTTGAATGGTATCGGCGATGAAAAGGCCTCCGAAAAACGGAGGTTGTTTGTCCCTAATTTTTACCTTCCTCGTGACCCGTCTCGGAATAACTTCTCGCCGCCCTACTCCCCCGCTAAGTGCTCATTTCGTCCACTTGCTCCCTCTATACTTCTCCACCACTCCCTCTGCTCCCTCACTGCTCCCTCCCGCTCCCTCCTCGCTCCCTTCTGCTTGCCCTCTGCTCGCTGCTGCTCGGGGAGCGTCATTTTGGGCTCCCTGCCTTACAGCAACTTTAGGCGATCCCAAGAAAAGAAACCGTGTAGGAGCCTATTCTGGCTCCCCATCATGGATCCTAATGCTGGGATAGATGATTGACGACTTGACGTTTCTGCTACATTTGAGGCCGAAGGTACCAACGCCCAAAAATAATCACCGCTCTCTGCTTTGACTGGCGAAAATCGAGCCTCCTCTGCGGAAAGACTAGCAATAGCGTTGATGTGAAGGCCTCCTTAATCCCAATTATCCCAATGCCTTCAACCCTCGTTGCTTATACAAATCTGGTGAAGGCACTAGAGGACGCAAAGCTGGCGACCCGAGCACGAAGCCAAGGTTAGCCCCGACCTCACCGACGCCGCCCTTGCTCATGCGAGCCAGGTGAGTTTCAAGGGAAGAACGGGCAGAGGTGAGATGGCCATGGGTTTCTGTTATCTTGGCAGTATAGTATGTATGTACATACATACAGAAATCCGTAATTCCTTTGCTCACACCTCACCGGGGCGATCTTGGGTGATACATAGCTAACCATATAATTCTATGGAAGCATGCCATAAATAATCACACGACTTCTGAAGCCTTTCATGTGGTTCGAGTGTATCATCATCAGCCTGCAAGTCGGCGAGCAACTTGATCCCATCCATCTGGTCTTGAAATAGCGATCCGTCTTCCATGTCCGACGTCGTTTTAGAGATGTGATAAGCCTACGAAAAAGTTAACAGTGGCGTGTGAAATTTTCCTCGTGTGCAGAGAGAGAGAGAGAGAGAGAGAGAGAGAGAGAGAGAGGTTGGATGTGGCTCCAGTGATTTTCAAAGAAGGAGAGGTGAGCTGGTGGAGATTCGATTTAAGGCGGGCTGATAATTTTTCTACGGTTGATGTTCTAGACCGTCCGTAGAAACCACCTCCACGGTTCCCTGACCAGCTCGGCGGCACACATTATTTGGGAGCGGCTACTACCTGCACAGCCGCCAGCCTTCCGCCAATTGTGATGATCAGGTTTAGTTACTCTTTACATTAAGGTGGTGGCATGAGGCAACTGAGTTGCGGCTGTAAGAATAATCATCCTCGGGCTAGAGCTGTTGGTGGGGGGAGGGGGGGGGGGGTGCTTCTAGAGACCACGCGGCTAAGATTTGGGCACCCAGGTGTCTAGCAGCGCCTCCATAAAAGGGGTTTCCCAGCTGGCTAGTCGTGATTGACTTGATTGAATTCTATTTGTCCATGGTTTGTCCTAGTGCGCGCTTGTTGTGATATTACCTACTCCAAGACAAACAAACAAGATGATGCGAGTGTATGGCTCAAGTGAGGGATCATCGCTGCCCCGTGGATCCTCCTGACTGATATTCAGTAATGCGTTTTCTATTCCGTGCAAGATGTGCCGGAAGGGGGGGGGGGTATGGGTTGAGTGAGTTCCGACATGGGTAAAGATAAAAAATAAAAAAATTATGTTGATGGCCGTTCTGGTCGAAAAATATATACATGGGGCATGAAAGGCTAGTTCGGGTCTCCGTCATATTTCAATTTGTCCCCCGCTTAAGCTAGTCTGACGCCAGCCTGCCTGTTCTTTCTCGCTGTCGCGCCCATCGCGCTATTCATGCCGGTGCTCTGACTGCTATCCAGACTGCTCATCGCCTCTCTCTTCTTCTCATCCTCGATCTTCTTCAGCCTCTTCTCTGTCTTCTGCTTGCCGCTGCCCTTGCCGTGGAACTGATGACTCAGGTGCTTGAACGCCTCCTTCTGGTTCATGGCACGGCCAAATTCGTCAACGTACTTGAGCTCCACATCTGGCTTGTACTCGCGGTTGAAGATGTCGGCCATCTGCCGCGATTCCGCCTGGTCACGCTGTTTGTTCTCCCAGCGGGCGTATTCCTCCCTGTCGCGCCCGGACATTCGGTCGAGTTTGCCGCTGGCTCTGTCTCGCTCTCTTTGTAGGCGGGCTTTTCTCTCTGCCTCGACTTCGCGGTGCTGTTTCTCAGCAAGGAATCTCTGACGCTCGCGGTGTAGAGTGTTGAGATCGCCGGAATCGGAAGGTTTGATGAGCCCACGCTGGGAGAGCATGGCAAGAGTGGCGCCGACCCCTTTGTTGAGGGTCGCTTCCGCTTCGAGACCAGTGGAAGTGATATCTGTGGGTGTAGGAGTCGTAGATTCGCGTTTGATACGGGCCTGAAGATCCTCGTCGTCTTCAATATCATTATAAGAGCGATTCATGTTCACATCGCCATCGTCATCCGTGTCACGAGGCGAATCTGCCATTGCAGTAAGCCCTCTTGAAGCGGACCGCCGCTTGCGGTCTGGGATGGTGGGTTTTTGTAAATTGGCCACAAATTCCGAGGTCTCGTCAATAACAAGGCCACCGTCCTCTTCCTGGTCAGATGCAGTTCCGTTTGCTCCCAGACCAGGTGTAGCTGAACCTTCTTCACGCAATTGTCTTGCAATGTCTTCTGGCTTCAGTTTCCTTCGCCTTTTAAGCGCATCCCTTCGTTGTTTCGCGAGTGAAGCTTGAAGGTCATCGTCATCAACAAACGACATATCCTCAAACGATCGCTTTTTAGCGGTCGCTGGGGCAATAGTAGTATTTCCAGAATCGGCCTCCATTGCCTCACCATTTCCTTGACCTTCTTCAGGGAGCTCAATGGCTGGGAAAATGTCTTCATCATCAGGTGCCTTTTGTCGCGTAGATTTAGTCCTTTTCTTCTTTGGTTTTCGAATTTTCACCTCTGATATGTCCAGATAGTCCGATGTAGGCCCATTCTCTGCTCCGATTAGAAAATATCCCAGAACGGTTCCGGGTATTGCAAAAAACTTACTCAATATATCTAAGCTTATAGGTTTAGCCTTCAGCTTCTCCTTGGTCTCCTCCTTCATAGCCGCCCGTTCCTCTGCCGTACTACCCTTCCCGTCCAAGGTAAACCGTTTCTGCTTCTTTCCATCAATCTCCTCGTCATACTGATGAAGAATTGACGTCGGCTCATCCTCGTCAATGTCGTTTGGGTTATAAATCAGCCTCTTCTTCTTCAACTCTAGTTTCTCGTTCAACTTTTCCCTCTCCTTCAACTCTAGAGCCTCCAGTTCGTCGCCCTCTTCTTCATTCTCTTCTATAGTTGTGTCTTTCAGCGTTAATACCTGCTGTGTGCCCTCCTCGAAATCTCCAACTTCATGCGCGACCTTCACACCCGCAAGATCCTCAGCCTTATATTCCGCCTGAGTCTCCTGCTCCCGCTCCGCAAGCTCCCTCTCCATCTTCTTCGCTAACTTGCGCTGTCGCTTCTTCTGCCGCAACAGCCATGTTCTAGTATCCAGCTCCGTATCATCATCCGCCTCCCCAAGACCTTTCCCTTCCAGTTTCACAAATCGCCTTGAGGCATCGCGGAGCTTTTTCGTTGCCTCTAACCTCGCTTCCCGCTTTGCTTTGGCTTCTTTCTCTTCCTGGATCTTCCTCCAGTTATCTACAGCTGCGCCTTGACGGGACTCAAGCGTGCTGCCTTCATCTTCATCTTCGCTAGATGATCTATTGGCATCTGAGTCTTTGAAGGAAGGACCAGCTCCGGGAACGGGTAATGGCTTAAGACCAATAGCGACTCGAATCTTGTTGGTCTCCTCAATAGAGATATCTGCCATATTCGTGAAGGAGATGAGGGGCTCGGAAGCCGACGATGCAGAAAGTTGATGTTACTGTAGGAGGCGCTTGGCAGGTGAAGAAGACGAAAGTCTCGGCAAAGTCTTGGCGCATCAAGGCCACATAAATTTTCCTCGCTCCTCGCACTTCTCTTCCCACAACATCAGATCTGTGCTCAGCAATCCTGACTCTGCAGCGCCTTCGGGAGTTCGCAGATGTTCCAGTTGTATTGCTGGGCAGCTCGACCGAACCCAAGGAGCCATCGTTGTTTCTTTCTTTCGAAGAGATAATTCGTGGTGTCAATCTTCCGGTCGACAGATCTCAGAAGGATCGGCTGCCTCCCGTGTTCTGTGCCTGAGTCCCTTTTGGTGAGCTCGGTGGAGAGGGTTGGTGGTTGAAGGCGTCATATTCCACTTCCCTTTGCTGAGGCCGTCGGCTCGTGAAGTTGGGGATAAACCATGACTGCATACATTTACCTTGATCTTCGTGTTTACCTGTTTGGAGACTCTGGTTGGATTGGTCGGGGGCTACGAGTGATAGTTGGGAACTGTAGATAGACTAGTTCCACATTACAACAATCGCACACGCATCAATAACTCGAGTCTTAAAGACTCCTATTTAGAGACAGACCTAAGTGATCTACCTTTACATGCGACTAACGCTCTATCATTCACCCAGAACACCGCTCCATCTTCAGCATCCACCCCAATCTCGCCCCATCCCTCCCTCACAACAACTTCAAACTCCCCGTAACCTGATCCACAACACTCTTCGGAGCCGGCCCAACTCCTAGCACCGTCGCGCTCCCCGCTGCAATTTGCGTCCGTCCCGCATCATGCACGACCTGAGCCACAATACCCAGACTCACGGCCTGGGCCTGTAACAACTCCAACTCCTCCTCGCTCTTCACCTGCAATGCGACCTTAGCCTGGCCCTGTCGTTCCCAGCGCCGGAGCAGAGGGGAACCAGACTTTAGGAGAGCCTTGTAGCAGGCAAGAGTCGCGTGAGAACATTGAGCGGCGATTTTGCCTGGTGGCGAAGCATGTTAGTGGGCTCTCGAGGAGATGAGACAAGGAGGCGGCTGTTGTGTTATGTACAGTACATACCCCTGGTCATACCAAGATCGGTGCGCACGACAAGGACAAGCTTGCATTCTTCATTGCTGGCTGGAAAGTCACTTGGTTTCTCCGCAACTTCCTCGGCTTCCGTTCCGCTCCCATCGGACGAGACATGCGGCTCTTTTGTTGTGCGATTCGATTTTGCCTCCCCACGCAATCCCAGCAAAGTGGCCTGTCCAACGAAATACCCGCCCAAACCAGCCAGGATCGCCGTGGCTACAGCAATCGCCACCGTCGACGGGGCATGATACACGCGAAGGGCGTCGGTCAAAGACGCCATAGCCGCTTGTCTCGGTTCCGCTGGGCGTTGGGTTTTGTTTTTGTGTGGTTGACTTTTGCTGGGTTGCACCGAGTACCTACAGGGAAATAAACAGACGCAACTAGGGCGATCGATCGGGCGTGACCGTACGTAGTGCGCCGTTCCGGAGACCTGGTCCTCAGAACATTTTCTTTTCTCTCGTTGGCGAGTAATATGTCTTGCCGAGATAACAACTTGCTTGCAAACGACTGCGGTTTGTGCTTTGGCTCAGGACACACGATAACTTCACCCAATACTTAAGAATACCAAGGTACCCATCGCATATCAGGCTAAGAGATCCATAGAAGTCTGGACCATCAGTCCGTCTCCGTTGATTGAGCCAACCACGGTGCATACTAGCTTAGATATCCAGCTCACCAGCCGTCATCTTGCAGCTAAACCCATGCTTGCGGGGCGGGGCGATGAAGACCAAAACCTGGTGATGCACAGCTGTGTGGTGCGCGGGTTTCCCTGTCTCTTCGCTAAATCCGGTTGTCCTCCGAAGATCACATGGAGTTGTTGGATCGGGGATTGGTTGTCCGTTCTTGGATGTTTCGGCTTTGTTTGCACTGGCTTACGGTGAGGAAATAGGGGTGTCTGCTGAGTGAGGCAAAACGGGGGTGAAAGCTTGCTCATCTAATCACGATATCAGATCAATGTTGGTGGAACGTGATGAAAATTAAATTCATCACCATAACTTCGTAATAAGGCGTTTACAGTGAGTGGTGCCGCTTGCGCCTGCTATGGTGGCTGCTCTGATGTGCACCAATGCAATATGCCCATCAACAGAGAAATTTGCTCCATAACTAACCCAAATCTCGAAATATCCTCCAGGCCTCCTGAAAGTCAGCAGCAGCAAGCATTTTGAGATCACGCTGCCGCATTCTATGCTTCCACAAGAGATTAACACCAAGTCAGTTCGCTTGTGTTTGTGAGCCGTAAAACTTCTTCAGGACTTTCTCGGCTTCATTGTACTCCTCCCGGACGAGGACAAGAGTCTCTTTGATGCGTTTCAAGCACACATCTTCACTCGGCTCATCTTTCGTCCCGGTGTCGTCCTTCTTTGCGCCGTAATGCTGAATCTTCTCACAACTGTCCTTGACTTTGGTGAGACCGAGAGTCGCAGAGGAACCCTTCAAAAAGTGACCGAGAGATGAAAGTTGAGAAAGATCGCGCGATTCGCTGGACAGTGATACGTGAGCTTTTGCCGAAGCCACGCCTTGTAGAAGACTCAAATCATGATAGAGAGTAGACTCACAGGCCATCGTCCATCTTCTTGAACGTACCGACTGCTTGATCAAAGAAACCATAGACAATACTTCGGCTGAACTCTCGATCATCATCATCATCCATCTCAAGAATCTGCTCGAAGATGACTGGGTCGATGCTATCACCACATTCTGGAAGGAGTGTATACCCATCCTCGCTCTACGAAGGAAATAAGCAGATGGTCCATCAAGCAAGCGGAACAATGGAAAAACGGGACGAATGTGGCCGGTGTGAGTGATTTATTGTGGTAGAAATTCGTGCTTACCCTATCCTCACAGGGCTCAGTCGGTTTGGTAGTTTCAGTCATTTTTGATGTTGGGACTGATGGATTGACACTGAAGACGTAGAGAGGGCTGGGTAAATAAGGTTCACGGGGTGGCGCTGCTTGGCGCTGGGGGTACGTAGTAGGAACCGGCAGGATTTCCTACGGTGTACAGTGAAGAGCCCCGAGCAGTATCTTACTGTTGTGCGATGCGAGGATCAGTGAGTCGGAACAGCAGCCGAGTCTCGCCGAGAGGTGGAATTGAGTGACGTGATCGTGAGAGCGCACCTGAGCAACTGAGATGTACTGGCAACAATGGCAACCGCCCAAGATAATTGTGCCAGCAATCGTCGTATGTATGTCTCCCCCCGTCTAGTCACAGTTGTCGTGCGTGTTGGGACGCTGGAGACGTGCGCTTAGGGATTCTAGAATGGGCCTTGGAGAAACTGCAAGCCTGATTAGTTACAGGATATAAGCTTTCTGGGATGCCCGTTGACCCGTCGATTGATCCAACACGAACAAGACAGACACACGAGACAGAACTTGTGGATGGAGGTGTGGCAAAGATGTCTGGGGACGTGCTGTGTGTTGTTCTTTCAGTCGCTATACTGTAACACCCCGTCTTCCGCCGCAGACACCAGTCAACGGCGGTGCGGGAGGGGTAAGAATTCAAAGTGCAACCCTGACGAGAATCGGGCTTCTTTAGTGGGGTCAACTAACTGGTGTGGTCCACGCACAACAACGAACTAATGAGGAGATCTTGCCAGACGAGAGTTTATTAATAATATACGTAGCGCGGGACAACAATCCCAGGTTGGCGGCACTTGAATTGAGATCACTCAGACCACAATCACTTTTTGAGAGAGAGCAGACAGACGTAGGTAGGATAGCAGGTTGGCAGCGAGACGGTTGCGAGAGCAGCGAAAGCAGCAGCAGCAGCAGCAGCAGCAGCAGTATCGCAGACCATTCCCCTGCGCGAATAGGAAAAACAAAGCACCCAGTGTGCGAGGGGGCTTTCCAACCAGGACACTGGGAGAGCTGGAAGAGAGAGGTCCGCACGACAATCGCAGAGCAGATTGAAAGACGACAGGCTCGTTTCTTTTTGAGGCCTTCTCTTCCACTTCGTGCTTGCTCTTTGGTCTCTCGCCGACAAGGAGGATGGTGTGCTTGTTGGGGGGGGGGGGCGAAGTACTCAGACCGAGTTGAGAGAGAGAGGTCGGTAATGGGTATGGGTAACTTAGAACTAGCGAGAGGAAGTTTTGTCGGCGATGATGTCAATTCGTGTATAACACCCCACTAACTTGCATCAACCCAAGCCTCTTCTGGACGACGCGAGGCATCCCTCCTCCATCTCCGCGACCAGGCCCTCAGCGGGCTGGGATCCTGTTGCGCCTCACATTTCGGCGGGAGGGCCAGACCTGAACGATGAAGCTGGCTGGCTGCTGACTGGTTTTACGCTTGCAGCAAGTGTCGACGCGGGTGACAAAAGTCATGGCGATATTTACCAGTCTACAGCGTCATGCAAAGAGCCTCAGATGATTCGTCAGGCGTGTTTATTCCTATACCCCCAAATTGTCGCTGATGGTTCGCTGGACCCCACTGAAGTACTCCGGTCAATTGTCTAGGACACTATTCTTGCGTTTCTCTAGGCAAATGTCCCTGATTTCCTTTCCTTTCTTTATTTTTATTTTTTTTTGGTAGGGTACTCCGTAACGAGGTACTCTCGACTGGTAAATCGATTCGGGGATGGTGGTAAAACCGCGCTGCAGGAGGACCGGCGTTAACCAGAACATTAGAGTCCGAGCCGCGGCGGCGTGACGAAGCGATGGTATCTCTGCAGAACCCGTCAACTGGCCCTGGAGCACGGGGATCGAGACGACCAAACCCTCCGTCCAATTGGTTTGCCCATCAGCTATCCTAGACGTCTCCAAGCGAGCATAAGGCACGGGCTTCCCTGGTACCATATTCCCGGGTACATACCTACATACTCTGTATGTATGTACGATAGGATACAGGTGCTTCCACTGCTCCGAACACGGCGAAAACCCTGTCTGGTGACGTCATAGCAAAATGTTGATGGCACGGGCGGGTTTTGGTTTTGCTTGAAACGGGAATCTCTCTCCCGTCACTGAGCGGCGGAAGATCCATGTAGTACAAAGTGTGTGATCGGGTAAGGAGTGATCTACAATGAATTGTTGGCCCCTCTGGACTCTCTCTTGGCTCTTAAGGTTTATTTCTTCGACTTCTAATGTACTTTATACGCCACCGCAGACTCTCTCTCTTCCCTGGATTATAAATTACACATGATGTTCTTGTTGGAATGCGCCAGGCCCGCCTAGATCCTCGGTCCATGTTCAATCCCATCTAGCTAGTGACATTGTGAATTGACTCCGCGAGACGCCTGACATTTCCGGTGGTGATACCTGCAACCGATATCCTGCCATCTCTGGTAGCGTACACCGAGTGCTTTACGAACACATCATGTCAGTAACCTCATCATCTGTAGCAAGAGATCCTACAACTCACTTCCTTCGTTAATTTATCCATCTGCTCAGGTTTCAGGCCAGTGTAAGCGAACATCCCGATCTATATATCGCCTAGTCAGTGATGCACTCTGACGAGATCAGACGACCCCATACCTGCGATGTGATGTGGCTCCAATCGTGTTTGCTATTGAGATCCTCCAGGTTTTTCTTCAGCAGAGCTCGCATCGTAATGATGCGATCGGCCATTGCCTTGACTTCAACCAACCATTGCTTATGCAGAGCCGGGTCATTCAAGATCTCAGATGCAATACGAGCTCCATTGACAGGAGGGTTGGAGTACATAGGCCGAATGAGAATCTTAAGCTGAGAGTCCACACACTTCTTCTCCTCTGCAGACGCGCAGACGATGGAGAACGAGCCAACTCGCTCCCCATATAGTCCCTGGGTGGAATCAGTCCATCAGCTTCAAAACAGTCGGAGCTTCATTCCGGTGACCCTACCATATTCTTGGCAAAACTCTGGGCTAGCGCAATGTTATGTCCTTCATTGATGAAGTGTCGTACAGCAAACGCGTCCTTGTCCGTGTCCCCGCTGGCAAACCCCTGGTAAGCCATATCAAAGAAGGCGTAATGCTCTCCTCCCTTCATTGCTTTGCTGATATCCCGCCATTGAGTTTCCGTTGGGTCGATACCGGTGGGATTGTGAGCACACGCGTGTAGCAAGAAAATGCTACCCTTGGGTGCAGCTTTGATATCCGCTACCATACCCTCGAAATCTAGACCGATGGTATCTTTATTGTAATATCGGTACTTCTCTACCTGCAGGCCCGAGTCTTTGAATACTGCAGCGTGATTTGCCCAGCTAGGTGTTGGGATATATATCTTCTTTTCGCCAGGGTAAAACCGTTCAAGAAACGCTCCTCCAATTCGGAGGGCACCTGTTCCAGATATTGACTGCGTGATTGCAATGTGGTGCCTTTTCAGGGGAGCAGAGTCTGGGCCATATGCCAAAAGAGCGGCAGCTTTGGTGAACGAAGGCACACCAGTGATTCCGGCATATTCTTTGTTGAGATTCGAGTGCAGGAGCTTTTTCTCAGCTGTGCGAACAGATGGAAGCACGTATGGCTTCCCCCTGTCATCGCGGTAGGCACCCACCCCTATATTAAGTCCATTTATTCAGCTTTTGCGCATTACAACCAATGAAACAACCAGAGCGCTGCAGGATGAACAGGAGCTCACCCAGGTTGATCTTCTCGTCAAACTTATCCGCCTTAAAATCCTCAGTGATACCTATCTAGAGAGTCAGATGACGTTCTTTAGAGCTCGTCAGGGATGTCAAGAGAAGGGCCACTCACCTAAAATGGCCTGTAGTCGAACGTGTTATTAACCATGCCATCGCAATTGATGGATTGATCAGAGGCGATACAACTTACATCCTGTGACAGCAGTCGTTAGCAATATCATGCAATTGCCGATAGACTATTGCTTACTGGTGGTCCCTGTGGGACGTTTGCCCAAGTGGAGGCGGCTTTGGCGCATCGAACGGTGATGCCACCACGAACAGCAGCTTGTCGACTGGCTATCCTCGCAGAGCACAACATTTCAAAGACGGTTCCTGAAAGATGAATGGAGATTATAGCCAACGAAATAAACAGCAAGCAATTATAAACACGCTGGAAAGGGGGAAAGGAGATGGGACGATGATGAGAATATCAGGTGCCGAGAAGTTTTTTCGTAAAAAGTAACTTGTCGGCCACATCCAGTCCGAGCACTACTCGGTGCCACAACGTAAACAAGCCACAAATTTGATATCAAGCCCTGCTGAGGATAACTACTCCGCACAGAGCATCATTTTCAATTCATCTGTCCTTACTATATATGACTGGAAAGACGCGAAAATCCCAAAATCATCTTGGATGTTACATAAATTATTATTCTCAAATATCCCGTGCAAGATTCAGCATCTCTGCTTCCATTTCACGACCGACATTTGATAATCGACCTATCTGTGTTCCCGGTTGTCATATTCCTTGACATCGGAGTTCCCCGAATCAGATCTTTCAAGAAGCAATTCGCATACAATCATTGGGAGGCATCACTGGATGATTTCAAGAGGGGAAAAAGCAAACCTCTATCTTAGCGTCGATCTCGGTCTTCGGCGCCCGCCAACGAGAGGATAAAGATATCGAAGCTTCCCCTCCTTAAGGATTCTGATAGCTGGGCTTTGCCGACTTCTTCCAGCGCAGCTTCTTAGAATATCCTCAAAATGACTCCTGGGATTCTTGAACCCGCCGTCTCACGTGGGACTTTGTCGTCCGTGACGGAAGCGTACGACGATACCTTGAGATTCTACCTGAATGGAACGAAGGTGGTGTTGGGCTCAATTGATCCTGAGATAACGCTTCTAGAATATCTACGGGGAATTGGTCTTACCGGGACGAAGCTGGGATGTGCAGAGGGAGGCTGTGGAGCATGCACTGTTGTATGTGGCTATATAAGCTTGATAATTGTTAGATGTGCTAAATATGAGATAGGTTGTGTCACAATACAACCCTACAACAAAGGAGATATACCATGCCTCGGTGAATGCATGTCTAGCTCCCCTGGTGAGTGTTGATGGCAAGCATGTCATCACTATCGAGGGAATCGGAAATACGAAACGACCACATCCTACCCAGGAACGAATAGCCAAAGAGAGTGGCAGCCAATGCGGCTTTTGCACTCCTGGGATTGTCATGGTATACAATCCTACCGCCGTACTACTGGCTCGTGACTAACGTTGTTCTTCAGAGTCTCTATGCATTGCTACGGAATAACCCTGATCCATCTGAGCATGATGTTGAAGAAGCATTTGATGGGAATCTGTGCCGATGTACAGGTTACCGGCCTATCCTAGATGCGGCCCAAAGCTTCAGTGTCGAAAGAAGCTGTGGCATGTCCACGGCGAATGGAGGTACTGGATGCTGTATGCAAAACGGTGACGATGCGCCGAACGGCTGTTGCAAGAGCAAGCCCAATGGCACTAACGGCGACGCCAAACCGATAAAGAGATTCACACCACCAGGCTTTAGAGAATACGATCCTGACACTGAGCTCATTTTCCCACCAGCTCTGACAAAACACGATTTCAGGCCTCTGGCATTTGGCAACAAGCAAAAGAAATGGTTCCGTCCTGTCACGCTTCAACAGCTCCTAGAGATAAAGAGTGCATATCCTTCAGCAAAGATAATTGCGGGAAGCACTGAGACGCAGATTGAGATCAAATTCAAGGGCATGCAGTATACCACGTCAGTATTCGTTGGGGACATCCCTGAATTGAGAGAATACGCATTCAAGGATGACCATCTGGAGATAGGGGGCAATGTTATATTGACGGATTTAGAGAATATTTCTAAGAAGGCGATTGAGCATTATGGCCCTGTGAAGGGTCAGCCATTTGCTGCGATCTTCAAACAACTTCGGTATTTTGCTGGAAGGCAGATCAGGAATGTCGGAACGCCTGCTGGCAATCTTGCAACAGCATCCCCAATTTCTGATCTTAACCCGGTGTTCCTAGCCTCGAATTCTATCCTGGTGGCAAAGTCTCTTGAAAAAGAGAAAGAGATTCCTATGTCACAGTTCTTCAAGGGTTATAGAACGACTGCTCTTCCACCAGATGCTATCATTGCCAGCATTTGCATTCCTGTTTCACGCGAAAAGGGCGAATTCCTTAAAACCTACAAACAGGCAAAGCGGAAGGATGACGATATCGCGATAGTCAATGCTACTCTTAGGGTTTCTTTGAGCGATGACCACGTTGTCGAGAGTGCTGACCTCATATACGGTGGCATGGCGCCAATGACAGTAGCGGCAAAGGCAGCGACTGAATACTTGCATGGCAAGAAATGGACAGATCTTGCCACGCTCGAGGGCACCATGAATGCATTGGAACAGGACTTCGATCTCCGCTTTGGCGTACCTGGCGGTATGGCAACCTACCGGAAATCTTTGGCGTTTGGCTTCTTCTACAAGTTCTATCATGAAGTTCTCTCCGAGCTTAAGGCGGAGGAGATAGAAGTTGATGGAGAGGCTATCGGGGGGATTGAAAGAGCGATCTCTACCGGGAAGAAAGACCACGAATCAACTCAAGCTTACAAAAAGCGAATCTTGGGCAAATCAAATCCTCATGTCGCTGCGCTGAAGCAATGCACAGGGGAAGCCCAGTACACGGATGACATTCCAGTACAGAAAAGTGAGCTTTACGGGTGTTTAGTCCTCTCATCGAAGGCGCGAGCGAAGATTTTAGGTGTTGACTATTCACCAGCAATGGAACTGCCCGGTGTTGTGGATTGGGTTGATCATACTGACCTTCCTAGCCCAGAAACAAACTGGTGGGGGGCCCCAGTACGTGACGAGGTATTCTTTGCTGTTGATGAAGTGTTTACCGCAGGGCAGCCGATTGGCATGATCGTTGCCGACTCTGCGCTGCACGCTGCTGCGGGTGCGCGAGCTGTAAAAGTAGACTATGAGGAATTGCCAGCCATATTTACGATTGAGGAGGCTATTGAAAATGAAAGTTACTTCGAGCACCACAGGTACATCCAGAAGGGTGATCCGATCGATGAGGCTATGGCGAAAGCCGACCACATATTTACCGGAGTGACGAGGATGGGTGGACAAGAGCATTTCTATCTGGAGACGCAAGCTTCTATTGCCATTCCTAAGCCGGAAGATGGAGAGATTGAGATCTGGAGCAGTACCCAGAACCCTACTGAAACGTAAGAACATCTACGAAGTAAGACTATCATAGGACTATCACTAATAATTTGTCCAGTCAGACATATGTTGCTCAAGTTTGCAACGTTGCCGCTAACAAGGTGGTGGCGAAGGTGAAGCGTCTAGGCGGAGGCTTTGGAGGCAAAGAGACCCGCTCTGTCCAGCTTTCATGCATCTGCGCTGTGGCTGCTCGAAAGACCAGGAGGCCTGTCCGATGCATGCTTAATCGCGATGAAGACATCCTTACTTCTGGCCAACGGCATCCCTTCTTAGCCAGATGGAAGGTTGGTGTCAACAGTGACGGAAAACTCGTGGCCTTGGAGGCTGAAGTCTTTGCTAATGCGGGTTGGACTCAAGACTTAAGTGGAGCTGTCTGTGATCGATCTCTCTCGCATATTGACGGATGCTATTTAATTCCAAATGTTTATGTTCAAGGTCGGCTTTGCAAGACCAATACTGTCTCCAACACCGCTTTCAGAGGCTTTGGGGGGCCCCAAGGGATGTTTATTGCAGAGTCATATATGGAAGAGATTGCGGACAGACTTGAAATTCCAGTCGAAAGACTGCGGGAGATCAATTTCTATAAGCCCCATGAAATCACCCACTTCAACCAAGAGCTGAAGGATTGGCATGTCCCGATCATGTGGGACCAGGTCAAAGAGGAGGCAGACTACGAAAAGCGACGCGCAGAGGTTGACGAATTCAACAAAACTCACAAATGGAACAAGCGAGGTCTTGCTCTTATTCCGACTAAATTTGGCATCAGCTTCACAGCCATCTTCTTCAACCAGGCCGGTGCTCTCGTTCATATATACCACGACGGTTCTGTACTAGTGGCTCACGGTGGTACCGAAATGGGTCAAGGCCTCCACACTAAGATGACAATGGTCGCTGCCGAAGCGCTAGGTGTTTCACTGGAAGATGTCTTCATATCTGAGACAGCAACAAACACAGTTGCAAACACCTCGGCAACAGCAGCCTCGGCCTCCAGTGATCTGAATGGCTATGCAACTTTCAATGCATGCGAACAACTAAATGAGAGGCTGGAACCCTATCGCCAGAAGCTGGGGCCGAGCGCTACGATGAAGGAGCTGGCACATGCAGCATACTTCGACCGAGTGAACTTATCAGCCAATGGCTACTATAGGACACCGGATATAGGATACACCTGGGGCCCAAATACAGGGCAAATGTCAGCCTTAAGCCGATATATTTCGATTTGGGTGTTAGGTGCTAACGTCTAGACAGGTTTTTCTATTTCACTCAAGGTGTTACAGCTGCGGAAGTCGAAATTGACACACTTACAGGTGATTGGACCTGTTTGCGTGCAGACATTAAAATGGTAAATTTTTTTTTTCCCACCAAAGAGTCAAATTCTGCTCATCGTCATTCCTTTTCCCGGCAACACTAAGAGATTCGCATCCAACTTAGGATATTGGCCGCTCCATCAACCCCGCCATTGATTACGGTCAAATCGAGGGAGCATTCGTGCAGGGCCAGGGTCTTTTCACGACCGAGGAATCCCTCTGGCTTCGCAACGGCCAGATCTTCACCCGCGGGCCTGGCAATTATAAGATTCCTGGTTTCAGAGATATCCCGCAGGTCTTCAACGTCAGCATGCTCAAGGGCGTTACCTGGGAACACCTGAACACTATTGAACGCAGCCGAGGAGTTGGCGAGTATGTTATCCCCCATGTCTTCCTTGAGAGTTTTGTCCTTCCCCCTATCATCGCTAACTAGATATCCCAGACCTCCACTCTTCATGGGCTCAGCAGTTTTCTTCGCCATTCGCGACGCTCTCAAAAGCGCCCGCGCCGACCATGGCGTCACAGAAACACTATCTCTCATCTCACCCGCGACCCCTGAGCGCATTCGGATCTCTTGCGCTGATCCGATCGTCAAGCGGGCGTTCGTCGAGCCCAAGGAGGGGGAGAAGGGTTTCTTTATATCGATATGAATTATGACTGGAACGACTTTGTTGGCGTCACGTATTGTATTTATTCTATTGAGCTTTTATGGAGCTGGATTGGGGGGAAGGTTAACACAAATATGTCGGAAAGCAATGGACCTAAATTGCCGTGTATGTGTATTTACGAATGAAACGCTATTTCTTACATATCACCAACGAAAACATTTATTCTTTGAGCGTTTGGCTATTATTTTCCCGTACCAATTCTTATTCTCGAGGACTTGTCTCGCCGCTTGAAATGCTACAGGCGGTGATTTGTCGTCGAACATACCACTCTGATATAATAATATAGTACCCAGTAAAACAGAACCGTATTTTAATGCAATTTTCATACCGGCTTAATTACCACCTAGTGTTATAATTTTAAGTAATCGGTCTTGGCCATCCTGCAACACTTTAACCAGGGCTGATCACTAAATTGCCCACAACAGGGAGCCGAGCTGATTAATCTGACGGCCGTTGTATTTGTAATTCTGCATTTCTAAGCAAATGCCGGCTCTGCTGCTGAGAGTATAACGAACGCATTACCCGCAATGGAGGTAGGTGGGGAGGAGGTTCAGATATTCATTACAAAGCGAATTCGAATATCGACAGGCGACCAAAAGTATGGCCCAGAACAACTACGTTTCCACGGACGGCGCTGCAAACAGGCCGATAATCAGCAGGAAGCCAAACCATATTGTCTGGTCCGCGTGATATCCACTCATTCTTTACGGATATCCCACGGGAAATAGTTGATCGCGAAGGAATAGGGTTGGGCGAAAGAGATGTCGCATCTAACAGCCCCTGATCTGTCTCTATGTACAACCCATCGATGGAAAACGAGAGTGCGCTAACAACGGCGCCAATTTTGAGCGTCTGCAGGGCCGCTCCCGTGGCGGCGTCCCAGAGCCTGACGGTTGTGTCGTCCGATGCCGACGCCAGCTGCTTGCCGTCCGGCGAGAAGGCTACGGCACTGACCGAGCTCGAATGGCCCTCGAGTGTCTGTAGTAAAGCACTCCAGTTTTTATGGGCATCTGGACCTGTTTGTATCCAGCCCGGCATCCGATCCGCAAACAGCTTTCTAACTATGCTCATCACTGGCGTGAAAGCGAGCGCGCTACAATATATCTGTAAGGGAGCCCGCTCGATTGCTGACCGGTTATACAGAGCAAACCGCTTCATATCATGAATAAACGCGCATAAGCTGGGACACTGGCTCGTCTAAATAATGGTTTAGTTCAATGATTTCAGATATACTGCAGGTATGCTTACATGAGCAATCGACTCTAAGGAAGCTATCGCAAAGATTCCTTCGGAAATCTTCTGCGTCCAGCTCAGCGCCTCGAGCCAATGGAGTAGATGTAGAAAGATCCGTAGTCGGACTGTCTTTAACGACCGAGCTTCGGCTAAGAGTCGTAGAATGATCCGAATGTGGTTCTCGTCATCACAGGGCATCGACTACGAGAGCGTACGAGGACGGACATGGGTCTCCGTCTAGTTTCGATAGCGGACGGAAGACGAGCTGGCGCAACTGGTCGTCGAAAGGCTGACTGGCAATATTGCTGTGCTTCGTGAGAGCCTCGGAGATGTAGCGTTGGAGCGGTGGTGCGTACTGAGCAAGCTGCGCGGCAATACTAGTAAAGAAATTTCTGGCATGACTAACATCACCACCACCTCTTGAGAAGAAGAAGCTTGCTCCGAGACGCTCCTGCTCAAAGTATTCCCAGGCGACAGTGCGGGAAATTGTAGATTTTCCCGTGCCAGTTAAGCCGTTCAACCAGAAAATGCATCGATCGTCTTGTCCATCAGCCCACTTTTATATATTTTGAAGGACGTCGACACGTGTTTTAGGAAGGCAAGTGGGCTCGCCTTGCCGAGTGACTGTGTTGAAAGGCGCCTCGACAGCGTATGGTAGATTCTTGAGAGGGCTATCTTCTCCTGAATTGCCAGTCAGCGTCCTGTATTTGCTACAATCTCCCGCTTTAGCTCACCGAAATGGTATGTCTCCAAGTTGGGCTTTAGAGCCTGTGCCGATGTGCACGTTCACTTCGGACGGGACTTCCAGACAGGTCAGCTGGCTCTTAATTGCGCCAGGCTCCGTCTGACACGCTGGAGACAAGCTGTCAATATCTACGCGGATCCTCAATTGGGCAGGCCTGATGCAAGCGTCTCCGAGATTCAGATGGTAAAGGATACTTTGCACCAGATTCTTGTGCTCTTCGCAAATACGGAAAAGATCTCAAGGAAGTACAAGCTAAATGCGAAGGCCGGGGAGGACCTCTCTATACTCTCGACTGCTGATATGGACCCTGCTGTCATGGCGATTAGTACCAAGATGAAAGAGCTTGCGGTCAAGCGACAGAAGGCCAGCAGTCTCTTGAAGACCACAAACTGGGCTCTTTACGACAGGTCTGAACTCAAAGAGCTCCTTGCAGATATTACCTCGCTCATCGACAATATCGAAAAACTTTTCCCTGCACCTCAAACCCAACTCGCACTCGTCAGGCGAGAAGCAGCAGAAATCCGCGACAAACAAGCTCTCGAGCTGGTTGAGAATGCTGCTAGGGATGTAGACAGCCTGCTGCAGGACGCTGCAAAAGCAGCCCTTACTGGTCATCAATATCTGAATGTCATAGTGAGGGGCAAAGCTCAGACTGGGGATTCATTTAGTAGTGACTGGGATGGAAAGGCGATAGGCACATCCCATAAATATGACGGTGTAGAGGTGGACAAGGACGGGAAAGCGCTGATTGGTAATAAATATGGTGGAAAGGATTTTTGGGATGATTAGTTCACTTTCGATGGGCTCGTATCTCAACTCTCCCTTGCTCTGGGCCGATTAGGAGGGGGTCTTGTCTCTCATTAGCCATTTTCAAGACCCCTAACTTCGTGTGAGCCATTGACGTGTCTATGATTATTGGTTGAAGTGAGACCAGGAATTTGTTGCCTGGATAAAGTTCTTCTGGCGTGCAGATGCGGATCAGAACAACTTAGCGCCAAGGCCACATGTACACTGCCCAAGCTGGTGCATGCAAGCCTAACTGCAACTTGTGTGACGATCTGGTTCAAGATGTATACTCAGTTCTAGATACAAGACGTAGCGCAAAAAGAATAATGCGAGAGTCAAAGGGTCTGCGTGATTACGTGAGGTCCCCAGCACGAACTCATTCGCGATATGATCCCAAGTCGCTTACTACCACTGAAGTTGCTAGCTGTACGCAGTAGTGAGCATTCGATCAGAGCTATCCGCTCAAACCTTCGATGCTTCGGCATTGCTAAGGCTCCTTCGAACGGCGTCGGACGACCTCGAAGTATTACTCCTCTCATGCTACAAGCTCTTTGCGAACATCTGTTAGAAAAGCCTGAGCTGTCCCAAGACGAGATGGCGGTGTTTCCTTAGGATAAGTTAGTCTTAGAGAACCAACCAGCTTCATCCTCCACTTTTCCTCGCTGATGGCCTAGCAGTATTCGCACGGCGGCATCAAGAGGGCTGCCGACCATACTCTTTTCGGCAGTGCGGTATGACGTTTAACCGGATTGTTCAGCCTTAGCAGCGTTGCTGCCAATCGCGTCCGTTGTTGTCAAGCGATGTTTTCCGCAACAACTGTTCGACGTGGCGATTCTTGAATATAAATGCAGGCTCCCCCCTGGTCTGGAGTTCTGGATATCAGCTTTGTTCTCGAGCCTCCCAGCGGAGACAAAACCCTAGCTCTAAGACCTGTTATTGTTTATCCGTTCTATGGAAAGTATCTTCTCTCCTGAAGCTGAGAGGCTACTCGAGGTTACGTCTGGTGGGTAGTTTATCCCTGAGAATTATCCTGAAGTACCGCGGCTTGAACTTCTCATCGAGTCTGTCTTTGCTGGATGCCCTCCATCTCCTGCGCAGAATGAAACCCCTCAGCGACAAGCTCGGATCAAATCTCGGAAGAGAGATGATTTAAGCAATATTCCTGGTTACTTTTGTTTCTCATTCGGAGAGAGTGCACCAAAAATACCACAGCGAGCACGCTATTCCGATGCTCGGGGCAGAGAGGTGAAGGAGATCCGCATTATCAGGGCATGCCTGAGATGTCGGCTGCTGAAGAAACCCGTAAGAGAATCATAACCCAGAACAGAACTCTACTAACGACTGGCATTCTCTAGTGCTCGAAAGGCAATCCATGCGAGAGGTGCATCAAAGCTGCAGCCACCAAGCACGCATCAAGGTGTTTGGGGTGGATGCAATGCATTCGCCCGTCTTTGACAAAGTTAAACATATTCGCATGTGGTAAAGTATCCCCTAATGGTGATCTACATGACGAAACTGACATTAACTTCATTAGATGCGTCTATGTTCCAACAGCAGTCTACATATGATGCTCTCAACCGAATCATAGAGACTGATGTATACATGAATTTTGCTATCCCTTTTGACTGGGAGATCGAATCCATGTATAACCACTTTGCACACTGGTTCGTAACCGAATCTGAGTCGTCTGCCGCGAGCGTAGTGGGAATCATGTCTTCCGCAAAATTCTGCAGTATCATCTCTCAATTCGTTGACCCGTCCTTGGCGAAAGCATTCAAGCTTCTCGTATACGCTACTTCAGTACTCTATAACGAGCATGAATCCTTCGAGGAGCAATATTCATCGGAGAACCTCATCAAGTTCACAGGATATGCAGGAGACAAGGTTGTTCGCTCTTTAGAAGCTCTGCTCGAATCAAATGCACTGGCTCAATCCCCCCAGCGAAAACTCGGTACTGTGTTTCTGATTCTTCTCGGCACTATTATTGCCACGGGGTATGTGTTTGCGAAAGGACTTGACCGTCAAGTAAGTAAGCGAAAAATGTTGGAAAAAAGATCCCGTCTGACTGATGTCAGACTCAAGTGAACGAAGCCAAAGAGGACGAGCTTATCCGCCTTCTATGCCACTACCTGGTGTATATTCGTCAAAAGAGTTTGCTTCTGCCTTTAGGATGGAACGAAAAGGCTGCCATGGACCTGGCAAAATCCCAGTGGGATAAACGACCAGCTTTCACATGGCAATTCGACCCTACTGATCCTGGTTTGATCTTCGCCAGTGGACACGGAATGGTGCGGCTTGAGGAAGACGCGGACAATCGATTTTGGGAGGATCTCATCAATTGGCCTGAGGATGAAGACATGGACAACGTTCTAAGCCCTGTCCAAGCCCAAGCCCAAGTCTTACCGGCTTGTAGTTCGTATGACGGGGACGGGCTTGCGGAAGAAATACATAACGGAGTTGAGGAGCAGCGGGAGGACTTTTCAGTCGACAACTTTCTGAAATCCAACAACTTAGGTGAATGGAACCAAGTCCAAGTACCGGAATGCAACGATGCACCTGCGCAAGATCCCGGTTCGCTCCCAAATCTAACTTCTCAAAATTCACCTGAACGATTTCAAGAGCCGAAACGGGTATACAAACGATCACGCTCTGCACAAGGAATATTGGTAATTGCTGCTACCATTTTCTGCAGTAACACCAGCTGACGATGTTCCAGGGCTTTGCTGAGATGCGCAGTTTAAGTGCATGCTGGCACTGGAGGCCTACACCTTCTCCTTACGGCAACTTCAGTTTCAAATGCGAAGTGGTGGTTGTAGCCAATGATGCAGGCACAAGGAGATATGACAGTGACGAGAGCTGCGACCTCCAAAATGCCAATTGTGAGAGTTATACGCGCAGCAACAGTAGCAGCGACTTATTTCTTACGAGTAGTAGGAGAGGCAAATACCCAATTAGTGGTGGTGGTGGCAGTTGGCGGCGCCTAAGGCCTCAGTGTTTTCAGGCCACTGATAGGCGCCCTACGAAACTCCTCATTTGAAACTGGATGGTGCTAGTTTGAGACTGTATCTAGATAATAATCATTCCTTCATCTCTTTAACCCCCTGACTAAACAAAAACACCCTATCGTAAGCACACAACGTCTTATATCAATTACACCACCACATCAGCCAACACCGCCACAACTAGCACAGCCAAGGTAATAGAGCGACGTATCGACACCTTCTGGCTGATGAAATGTGTCTCGCCACCACGGGGTAAACCCCCCGGCGACTGTCCTTCCATCTGTCGTGCCCGGCAACCCGTATTTTCATCTCTTGCTCCGTCCCCAACCGCATTGTTGTCCGAAAGAAATGTCCCCAACAGGGGATGTGACGGCATCCATCCCAATCATCTACTTCGAAGGATAGCTCGACTTGCTGGAGGCAGGAAAAATAATCATGGGACCGGACAAGGGAGGGAAGAGGGTGCATTATTCGTACCTGCTGTCCCTTAAAGGGTTCAAGTGGGATGATACAGCGTTGTGGCGGAGGGATAGGATCTCAAACAGAAGAAAATATCCATTGACCTCAAAAGCGGAGCGATGGTGGTATTTCTGCTTACAAGAAGTGAACCGGGCAAAGATGAGGGGATGCTAATACATGTGTTTGCTAGTTGTTTTTATGCTGGATTTTGTTTTCATGGTGGATGAAGAAAATGAGAGTTATTTTTGAGCTTTGGGGAGTCGGTTTATTTGTGAACGGAGAATAGGATTTTGGAGAGGAGGTGAATAGGATATTTTCCTGGCTTTGCCGGGTGGCTCTAATCAGGAGCGGTGTATATGGGTTAACTAGGTAGGCCGTATTCTGACCTTCCGGGCATGAATTGGAGCGCTCAAGTAAGCAGGTCAGTTGGCTAGATACATACATGGACGATCTCAGAGTACGTCATGGATTTTACACTTACATACAATGCAATGCAACTTGTCTTCCTCAGACGCGCCTCAGATACGACTCTCGAAGCATCTCCCGCAATTCTTCACAGCACAGCGTCAACTCAGAGCGGTGGGGAGGATGATGTAGGCGTTTGAGAATGCTTCCTGTACTTGCTGGTGAGGCGATAACACTTTGTGCCACTCACCGCGAGGGATTTTACTTCGATGCTGAACTGAAAAGAACCTCTAATCGCAAAGATTACAGATACCTGGACCTCAGATACCAGCAATTCCCTCAATTCCGGTGACATTATTGAAACTTTGGAATAACGCCATCCTGGACATGTGCGGATGCGATTCCCCGTGTCCACAAGCGAATCCACTTGCTTCTCCGAGGTGAATATGGACAGAAGCCCAGCTTTGGAAGCCTGGTGCTGACAGTTCGTTGTTGAGATATGCTGCGGCCACCCTATTGGCGCGAATGCCGGCTGCGAATCATGCTGCCAGTTACCCTGGCTGCTCGTGACCGCATATGGCGAGGCTCGCTAAGCCAAGGTTCCGGCTTGGGTCTTGCTCTTTCGCCTATTAAATTCAACGTCACACTACGCATCCCAGTTCTTGCGACTCTGCAATCTCCATGGAGATGTTTTACTTCGATGCCGAACTAAAGGGAACCTCTACTCGCAAGATCAAAGGTGCCCGGACCTCAGATGCCAGCGATTCCTTCAAATCTGGTGACATTGTCGAAACATGGGATCACGTCTTTAGATGGGACGACGATTGCATCCCCCAGAGGCAGATGATGACATGGCGAACTCGCGGCGATGAACTCGCCGATGCCGCACTGCCAATTCTAAGAGGGCCAGCAGGTGACGCTGGCGGAACGGACCTGCTTGCTCGACTTGAAGCAGCCACGACACAACCGGCCGCAGAGCCGGCTGTAATGGCCCTTTGGCGTCAGCTTCACTCTGTCGACAAGCAGAGTGACATCAAGTGGCCGAGCCATGAGCAAATAGAGAGGGGTCAAGCGGTGTTTTACAGATATGCAACTCAGATCCTCGCTTCGTTGTTGCACTTCAGCCTTGCTGGTGGCTTCTCATCCCCTCGTATATCGCGGGTGCTGAACCTGGCAAGCTATCTCGTGCCGCCAATGAGTTCAACTCCTGAAGGCGAAGCGCCCATGATCTCAGACAAGAGCAGCAACCGCAGCTACATGCGCTTGATGGAGACAACGCAGTTTGTGGTTGATTGCATGTCAAAAGGCGCATTGGAAGTGGGAGGATCTGGTTGGTCTGCTGCGGTGAGGGTGCGACTACTTCACGGGACGATGAGAAGGGGGGTGCTGGAGAAGAGTAGGAAGGAATGGGAGGTGAAGGGTGCTTCAGAATATGACGAGCGGAAGGATGGGATTCCGATTAATCAGGAGGATATGGTCGGTACCTTGTCTGCTTTTGGCGCTGCGCCCCTTGTCAACTTATTGAAAGTCGGCATCACGCCTTCACCACAGGAGTGCGAGGATTACGCAGCACTGTGGAGAGTGATTGGTTACTTCCTTGGTGCGTGCTCCTTCTCTTGTTTTTCTCGACCGTCGCTCATCGCCCTCAAGGCATCGATCAGGATATTCTACAGGACCACTTTTCCACTTGGCATCAGGCTCAGCGCCTACTGGCCTGTGCGATGCTCAACATGTTCGCAAAAGAACAACAACCACCTCCACCCTGCCAGCTCCCTCTCGAAGGCCACTTGATGCCCGCAACGCACCAAGTCAGACGTAAAACACCTTCAAATACCAACGGAGACCCCTACACCTCTCCTGCAACTTTGCCCGTCCTTCTCAGTATATCTGATCGCTGGCCTTTACCCTTCAGTTTCGCCTCGCAATGCGCTGCAACTCGTCAGCTACTTCTTCCGAGTCTGAGCGACTGGCTATCCATTCCAGAAACCAGCTGGATTCAGGCACTGAGACTGCGAATCGGCTTCGGATTGGCTTATATACCAGCCAGGTTTGCGCAGATCTACAGACCGGGATGGGATGTGAAAAGGAGGAAGGCGATGCAGCAGGACGTAGAGGCTGCTGTGGCACTTGCGCTTGGAGAACGTAAGATCTATTTGTACAACCCAGTGCGCTTTTATTTTGAGCTGATTATTCTATTGTTTGTGATAGGCCACTCAAAATTTAGACCACGTGCGCCAGATGCGTACGTTCCGACCAAGGAGGGCGACGAGTTTGACGGCACTGTTAGCTTTGGTGTCGTCAAGACGTCGATTAATGACTGGGTTTTGTTGTATGCTGAAATGGCTGCTGTGGCTTTTTCGCCGGCTATAATCATGGGAGGCATGACATGGCTTTGGCGAAGAAATCTAATAACGATTCCTGGTGTCAGTACTTAAAACCCGAGACGGTTTGGAACAGTCAACTCTTGAAGTCAGTTCTGAGCGTCAACGTCGACTGTCCCAAGTTCCGAGGTGCTAAAACGGGGTGCGATGGCGACAAACCTCAACTTCCGAAAATGTGAAGGATTTAAATAGCAAATGATATGAGATTCGTTCATTTCAACAATATCCTGTATTCCCTCTTCCTCCTCATCTATAACGCGCGACCATTCTGCGGCTTTTTTTGTCTATGAGCCTGAAACCTTTTCTCCGACGGTTTCATAGAATGTGTTTTAGAATGAGAAGTGCAGTGTATCCCGTACAGTCATGGGAAACAAGTCTGAGCCACTTTAGCGAAAAACGTGAAAAAGCACGTTGCGCGACTCCTACCCACATC